>VZTO01027423.1:29863-131336 GCA_013400615.1 Syrrhaptes paradoxus
ATCCCTGATATGCCTAGAGACCGCATCAAGAATAAGTTGTTCCATCACCTTTCCAGGATCATTAAGGTTGGAAAAAGACCTCAAGGATCATCAAGTCCAACCATCAACCCAACACCACCCAATTCACTAAACCATGTCCCTAAGCACTGCACCTACACATTTCTTGAACACCTCCAGGGATGCTGACTCCACCACTTCCCTGGGCAGCCTGTTCCAATGCCTGTTCACTCTTTCAGTGAAGAAATTTTTTCTAATATCGAGCCTAAACCTCCCTTGGTGCAACTTGAGGCCATTTCCTCTTGTCCTACCACTCGTTATTTTGTAAAGAGGCCAGCACCCACCTCACTACAACCTCTCTCAGTTCTCACTCATTAATAACACAGGGACTGGAAGAGATCTGAGAAATGGTGCCGTTCTGTTGCTAGCAACAACACCATATGTCCATGTACACAAACTGATCAGAGGCACCTGGAAAGCAGTTAGACTACTATAGGAAAACATTTATCTGGCACTCCTCCTCCAGGTGATGGTGCTTTGATGGCAAGAAAAAAATTTCCATTTTCCACTCTACTTGCAGTCATGCATGCTTTGTTCATGAGTTGATGCTCTCCTGTGCTTTGCATAGTAGTCTTTCTCCATCTGGAGGTTATCTGCCAGAGATATTATCGAGGGGAAACATTTTTGTTTTAGTTTTTGCTAGGTTAAACATCACACACTCTTGGCATGGTGTGTTCAGTTGCCTGGTCATCCTGATCATTCTTCTCCGCATACGTTTGAGGCTGAATGCATCTTCCTGGACATGCATGTTCAGGACTGTACACACTGTTTCAGTTCAAGTGAAATAGAAATCAACAACAGCACATTTTCATGCCTTTACTGGCATGAAGGATAAATTACTGGACTGGTACATCTCCAGACAACACTGGATTTTTTCATGGTTACATCATTATCCCAGGGCTTGTATTTGCCCCGTGACCAGCTGGTACACTTCTATCCACCCCCTCTTTTGTTTTCTTTACACCAGAAGAGGGTCATGTATCTGTTCTTTGTCACGAGTCTTTTCGGCAATGCCTACACTGCTGGATAAAGATGAGACCACGCAGCCTGGACCAGCTCACACCCATGCTGTCATGTAGAAGTGCCCTGGAGAGAACCAGCTGGAGCCTTCTAGAATGGAGTCAGGAGTGGAACAGGTTTGTAGAGAAGCAGACAATCAGCTTCTGGGCTTGGCCTGGCTCTCTTTTATCTAGCAGTATGGAGATACTCAAAGAGTACATGGTCTCATGTTTTGCACTACTGAAGTTGCTCCTGATTTCCATTTCCCACGGGAGTTTTTTGCTTTAAATTCTTTATTGTGTGCCCACTTTTGGTGACAGGATTGTCAATAATAAGATAAAAATGGGTGAGTTTCAGGTCTGATTCTGGAGGACCTACAGTACAAATCTCTCTCCAGCTTCTAGCTCCTTCTTTGTGAACAAGCAAGTTGCTGTGACCTTTCTTCAGAGAAGGATAAATGGCTTATTTTTTTACTGGCCCATCTACCTACATCTTTTTTTCTCCTTCTGAAGTAGCACTACTGACCAAGAGCTGGTCAGTAAGTGCTCCCCGGCGTAAGGGAGATACTGAAACCTTTTTCTTGTAGGTGACATCAGAAGATGTAGATGGCATCACACAAACTTCAGGAGCCTGAAATGAGTTCCAGCAAGTCTATATATTAGTTGGCAGGGAGCAGCTTTCTGGGAAGACCAGCATGATCAACATGCTTGAGGGGGGACTTTCCCATCTGCTGTACCAGCATGCACACAAAAGAAACAACGTGAAGAGAGAGAAGCAGAGTCAACAGAAGAAAAGAGAAAGAACATGCAAGGCAGGGAAAAACACTGATGGGGAGAATGGGGAACTAGGAAAAAAACAGAAATAGAAATTTTTTAGAGGGTGTTGTGGTTTTGACTGGGATGGAATTAACTTTTTTCATGGTAGCTAGTGTGAGGCTGTGTTTTGGATTTGTGCTGAGAAGAAGGCTGATAACATACTGATGCTTATAGTTGCTGCCAGCACAGTCAAGGACCTTTTAGCTTTTAATGCTATGCCGGTGCCTGCAGGTGCAGGAGAAGCTGAGAGGGAGCACAGCTACGGTTACTAGCCTAGGATTCAACCTTAGGTTTGGGACCTAAATTGGACAATGTTGTATTCCATATCATGCACATCACACCCAGTAGATAGATGAGGATCTGTCCAGAAGTTCACTCTCTCTGGGTTGCTGTTCTCTTGAGGTCATCTCATTCTCTAAGTCAGCTCCCGCTCTCTCGGACACTCAGGCTCTTATCTCCATTCCAGAATTGTGCTTTCAGGAATCTCTCTGCTCTGGGATCATTAGCCAGGAATGGGCTTGGTCACTGGGTGGTTAGCAGTTCCACTGTGTATCACTCATTTATATACTTCTGTATTTGTGTATTTGTATATATTACTATTATTATCATTATTATTATTATTATTTTCAATTTTATTTTAGTTTAGTTATTAAACTATTCTTATCTCAACACATGAGTCTCTTTTCCCTTTACCCCTTTAATTCTCTCTCCCCTCCCCAGGAGGGGAGGGGGGTGAGCAAGCGTCTGCATGGTACTTTGCTGCTAGCCAGGGTCAAACAACAACAGAGGGACAACTTAACATTGCATGAGCCAGGCCTGGACTCTTCCCATGGGACAGGTCTCTTTGGCTTTCCACATTTCTGCCAGATGATAAATGGATGTCTCAGGTTGAGCACCACAGCTTGCGAATGGTCTGTCCCAGGAGAGGAAGGGTGAGGAGTCGGCCAGCAGACCCTGGTTCCTCGCTGCTGCTGCTGGGAGTGTGGGAGATCCAAGGGTCAGGACCTGGCCTTGATGAGGAGGATCAGGGAAAGGTGATGTTGGTAAAATTTTTACCTTAGTGAGTAAGGATTACCTTAGTGGAATGGATGCTGAAGGATGCTCCCCAGTTCTAGGGGTATGGTTATAATTGTGTTTTTCTCCTAACTTCTGGCATCAGTTAAGCTTGTCAGTTCTCCAGCCACAGAAACTTAGAGTAGGGTCACAGAATCAAGGAAAGGAAGAGAGGAGCAAAGGGAAGGAAAGCATACCTCAGAGTGCAAATGAGAACTAGGAAAAAAAGGAGAAACAGTGAGTGATACAAAGAAGTATGAGCAAAAGAAAAGAAAAGGGACAGAAGAGAGATGGAAAGGGAGACAGAAGGAAAATCTTATTGCTGAAGTCCAGGAGGGAAAGCCATTCAGTGACAAAGAAGACACATGCTGCAGTTAGAAAAGCTGTATAGAAAAGCTTAACCTACGTCAGTCTCACTGTAACTGCTACATAAACCCAATACAACTCAGCACTTACATGATGGGAAAAGGTTGCATGTTAGAGACATAGGGCAAGAGAGTCTGAGACATTAGGATAAAAGGGTTTGCTCAGATATTAGTTCTTGGAAAGATGCTTTATTTAGACTTGTGGATTGTTAACAATTCTAAGAATCAGCAGCCCTGAGCCTGGCTGAATAGTTTCTCAGGGCTGTGGGGTGCATATGACACAATAACACAGATGATTAATAGCTGGAAAGAAGACTGAAAAGAGTGATAAGAAGCAGTTCCTTTCACAGTTGGAGTTCTGCAGGTACGAGTGGGGGGTCCCACCCTTGTGGCTGGAACATATGCTGGGGGTCTGACAAAAACCTAACCTAGCCTTCCCCATTTGAGATACAAAGAGTCACCCAGTTTAGGGGCAGGGACTGCCTGAGACCAAGTAATGCTGCTTTTCTCTTCCTTGAGCTGAAGGCTAAAGCTTCAAGGAATCCAGCAAGAAAGGAAAATAGGGTTTGAACTTCCTGGCTTTGTCTGTTCTGTTAACCAAAAAAGGGTGAGGGCATAGGCTCAGCACCAGCACATGTTCATTTATACTGCCAGACTACTGTTCTCTGGCAGGTTTTGGCCCATGTCAACAATCTCAGGCAACACCTGGACAGCTGAGGGTATTGCATGGACCAGGAGGTAGTGTGGCCACAACTTCCTGGACCTCGGGAAATAAGAGAGTTTAAGCATGTGGACACAAGCCATGTTGCACCACTTGGTTTCAGAGTGAAATAAGAGACCCTGGACTGTTCCTTTTATGGGTACAGATGTATGGCTGGTGACATAATGGGGAAGGTTTGGGTTGAGGTACTGATTACAGTGGAGATGTCTAAAGTAAGGAGAGAGGAAGCTGCCCTGGTGCACCGGCAGCCTGCTTTGGACTATCTGTGTTGCCATTCTGCTCTGAGCAAACTCTGACACTTCTCCATCATGTGACCTTGACCCACTCACTTAAACTTGTAGCATTTCAGCTCCCCCATAAATAAAACGCAACAAGTATCATGAACAGCTGAATTACTTAAAACAGCAGCTGTAACAGGAATAGCCACATTTACTCTGCACGTGCAGTGGACAGACTTTTATCAGTGTTTTGAGGATTTCAGCTGAAAGTAGGGCCCTGAGAGTATGAATAATTTTGCTTTGTCGCACCAATCTATAAACTCAGTGTAGCTCTACAGAGGTCAATGACTGCTTCAGACTTCTACAAGTGGAACTGAATACAAAATGTGAGCAGCCTTGCAGAACTGTGAATAAAAATGAAGCAAATCCTGCTTCATCACTTAGGCATTTAGATAGGCTTCACACTATTACCACTGCATGCAGTTTGGTGTTGCTAAATATGACCAATACAAGTTTCTAAATTGCAGCCATCACACAGCAGCAGACAGAGAGCGAGATCATAAAAGTAAATCCCTAGGTACAGATGACATCACCAAGCTCTTTAAATTACAAGCTTTGCCCTTCCTGAGCCAATACAAAAGAAGCCTATCTTCTTGCTAAAAATACACTGTGCTGGCAAATCACATACACTCAAACTACACATTAAAATGCAGAGAGAGCCCTCTGGGATTTCAGGACAAATATGGTCCTGTGCCACTGCTGACTGATTTAAGGCTGTTAAAGTGATGCTCCTAAACAATTAAAAATATCTGCCAGTCCTGTCAAGATGTTCTGACAGTTTCTTGCAGCTCCCACTATGTTAGTGCAATTCCATGGTGATGGGATGATGATGATGCACAGTGACATATGAGAGTGAAGGTCTGAGCTCTTACATTTCCTGTCCCCAGCACTCCAGAGAAAGGACAAGAAGAGAGGTGGTTGCCACCTATCAGAGCCCTTGCACTGTGCAAGGCTTGGAAATGTCAATGCACTCAGAAAGATAAAAAGAATTGAAATTCACAGAAAGGACTCAAAACTCATGCCACATTTTGTGAAGCTGGGTCTTCCAGGATGACTACCAAGGATGAGTGTCACGGTCTCCTGGGACAGAGCAGTAGCATGTTTAGGCTTGAATTTATAAGATCCTTTCAGAAAATTATCCCAGATGATAAGTTCTCAGTGAACAGGTGCTCTGTTCAGACATACACCATGCAAATGGTCTTGTGCAGCAGCAGGAAGAGGAGATGGTCTGATATTATCCGGCAAAAACATTCAAAGATGATTCTGGCAGTCTAAGTCATGGCTGTCAGGTGCCGTGGGGTTTGGACCCAAAATACCTGGGTGAAGGTGCTGTGGGGATCCCAAAGAGCCTGAGTTTCCCTGTCACCTGTTTGCATTTCCAAAAAGATAAACTCCTTGAAGGCTGTGAGCCCAGAGACCTTGCTGATATGGTTGGACAAGAAACCTCCACAGCAAACACAAGCTGCAAGATGTGGGATTTTTACATTCAGGCTTCATTTCTGAGGAATTCTGTCCAGTTGTGTATGGCCTTAGCCTTGCCTCACATGGAAATGGAGCTAAATCAGTCCTTCAGCAAGAGTGGCTGCCAGGGGATGAGTGACATGACCTCCTAGTTACATGACAAACCCCTGGCCTGACATGGCTTTCTTTTACTTATTTTGTATACATAATATATATACAAATACAAAGAAATATATATTAAAAAAAGAAATTAATTCTCTGTGCCCTGTCCCTAGCTTTTCAGTGTTTGCTGTAGAGGCAAGATTCAGAGTTTGCAGGACTCTGCCCACAAAGAGCAGCACAAATCTGTACAGCTCCCCACCGAGAGCAGAAAGTGGAAATCCCCAAGAAGCTGGGATGTGCCCCTGGCTGCAGTCCCTCGGCTGCCTTTTGGGAGCCATTCATTGCTATTGTCAGGGCTCCCTAAACAACAGCAGCAGAACAGGACTGAATGTAGGGGTCAGGCACAAGGGAAAGGGGCCTCACAGGTGAGTGAGATGCAATTGTAATGGTCACTGCATTAAATAGGAACTTTTTGTAAGGGTTGCAGCATTACTGCCTGTGACCTTACTTGTTGGGGACCTTAGGGTTAGCTGCATCAGCCATTGCCAGCGGAGCCATCGTGAGAGCTGCTGGAGTGTTTCTGGAGGGAGAAGACATATTTTTCAGCTTATTAGTGATGGATTTTTTAATAGGCCAACAGCTGGGAAAGCACCCAGGTGAATAATCTTCATCAGAAAATGAAGTGAATGAGGAGGAGAAACACACTGTTACTGTCCCTTTTGGGGTCATTTTGTTCTGGTGCTCTCAGCCATATGCAAATAAACTCTGCAAGGAAGATATACAGCTTAAAGGTATATGACAATGAATTATTGTTATCACAGACAAATCCCACTACCCACAGTCTACAACCCTGGAGGAGGGAGGAGCAGGAGGAGTGTGTTAGGAAATTGAGTTGAAGGAAAAATCCTCAGTTGCTCATAGGTCACTCCTGTTACCTGCTCACAGTCGGAAGATTTTGAGAATACTCATAGGTGCTCCCCATCTGGAAACTTTTGTAAAAGATGATCCAGGGTCTGAACCCACCTAATGGAAGATGCAGAAGGATGAAGGAGGCATCTGAGCATCTGCTGCAGCTGGTAACTACCATACTGACAGAAACTTCCAGAGCTCCCCAAGTAGAGGACCCAGGAGAATTATTGATGGGATCCTCCAGCAGCCCCTTTGGGGGTAGGTTTTTTCTGCCCTGACACCAACACCTCTGTTTCTCCCCCTGGGTCTGAGCCCAGTAAATGCTTGCCATCGTGTATTTTTACCCTGATTTGCTACAAAAACAAAGTTAAAATGCCATGTCAGCAGCCAGTCGTTTCCCTGCGCTAACTTCGGAACATGCAAACCAGTTTTGATCACATTTGACAATGAAGGATGAAGGTATTAAAGACACAGGTCTTTATATTAAAGGTATGTATGTTTTAAGTGGAATCAGGGAGATGAGGTACACCCAGATCACTGCCCCACAGAGGAAAAAGCTGCAGAAGAGTCTGAGCAGTCACCTGTCCTGCCAGCCAGACCACCAACATACTGATACAGTAAGGGACATGGAAAGGTGTGGGATTTGGCACTGGGAACAGGAGCAGGGTACAGGAATCTGTAGATGCCATAGGAAAAAACAGATTCAGTCTTTCTTCCTGTTATAAAATATCTTGTTTTTCCACAGTGCAAGTGATTTCCTGGTAAAGAACTAATGGGTGGAAAGTCAGGATGTATTCCTGCTTATGTGGGGATGCCACTGGATTTGGTAGGTGGAGGAAGTCTGAAAGGGTTTCTCCATAGAGGTAGTGTGGTAATATCTCAAATCCTCCCCTTGCTCCCCAGCACACACACACACATATACGCATTCATACATACACATTCATACACACACACAGAACTAAGGTCTCATGAGTGACAGCTCAAAGCATTGTGTTGTTTTTTAATTTATTTTTGATGTCTTGTTGGAGTCAGACACATGTCCATATACTTCACTCATTCAGCATGTCTTTGCATGTTCCTGTTTACAGAGACTTGCCCACCTGCCAACGACCAAAACTTAAGAATTCAAGAGAATAGTTTGTCTATGGTCTAAACAAAGGGACTCATCAAGAAGATCTTAAAATGAGAACTGCTGTTTTTATGTTAGCCTCACAGTTATTTCTCTCTTTTTATTTTGCCATACCTGCACACACACATATACATGGCAGGGGGGTTGGAACTAGATGATCTTTAAAGGCCCCTTCCAACCCAAACCATTCTATGATTCTGTATCCTGCCTGGCTTACCAGGGCATGGGTCTACTATAATTACTGTGTCATATCTGCCGGCTCTGAGAAGGTGTCATGGGACCACAGGGCATCTCAGATGGAACCAGGCGAGTCCTGCACATGGGTGGAGCTGGTGGTGTGGACGCCTAGATGGAAGAATCTAAGCTGAACCTGGATCCCACTCCAATAATTTATATCACAAGGAAATTTGCAGACTGCAACTTCTGCTTCTGAATTTTCAGTACAGTTTAATCAATACCAGCAGGGCCTCAGATCAATCCAGAAGACACTCAGTCAAGTAGTTTTTATTTGCCTCCTTCCCAAACTGAAATCCAACAAATCAGATGATTGGTAAATTGAGCTATTACCTCTTAAGACAAAGACTGAACACAGAGTTTTGGCATTTGATCATCCAGGAGCCTTCCCCAGTCATTTGACAAGATAAGCATGTAATAGCAATATAGTCACATTTCATATTTCAGTCACTGTAACAAATCACTAATATTACGTCTGTATACGTAATTGCTTTAGTAGTGATGAGTACAACCTACCTTGCTCTGCCTGTGCAGAGCTCCTACTGCTTTTACCCTTCTGTTATCCAAGGTAATCAAATAAATAAATCTAAAATAACTTTTGCCACACTAGTCCTGTCTTCCTCCTCTGATAACTCTGCAGCATCTGTTATTAATAAGCGTAATATTCGTTATATGGTAGTATCAGGTTTTATGCTCTTATGAGCCTTAGGCTTTGTGCTGAAATTTCGGTCCCAGTCCTTTGTGCTAGTCACCTTGGTCCACAATTGCCACTCAAGAGCTGGGATTAGTTCACTATTTCAGTGCAGTCAATATTTGTTAGGAGATCTTTATGTGCACCTTAGTTTTTGGGTAAATATATTTCCTCCAGTGATTTTCTGTAGGTCTGAATTATGACTCTGACAAGCTCACATAACAATTCCATTCCTGTCTTGTTCAGGGCACTTGTAAGGACTTACAGCCCCCTGGGAGCATGCACTGGGACAGGCCACGGTGGCCATGGAAAGCTCTCCAGGCATGTCTTTAATATGGGATATGACAAAAATGTCCATGGGAAAAAAGTACCACAGTCTGGCCTGCATAGAGACAGGCAGTCTTGCGTTTAACTGCATCCATGACTGTGCCTGAAAGTCCACCAGAGTCAGAAAGGATGGCCCAAAGTATTCATGTGGGAATTTGAAGCAGTGAGAAGATGACATGTCTTTTCCTTCTGATAAGTAAAAAATAATCAAAAATATATAAAGATGTTGGAGTGTAGTTTGTGCTTAGATGAGACAATTGGGAGAAAGGCCCTATCCTGCTGTCTGAGCGTAGACCCATGTTACTCACCAAGAGGTGGAAGTGGAAGGCTTACAGTGGCTGGGTGGCCATTGCCACCCAAGACGGACAAGATGACAGCCTACAGTTAGCTCTTGTCTGTTAAAGGTCAAGCTGCTTTAAAAAAAAATATACCCAAAGGAAGCAGAAAGAGCCTACTGCCTTTTCTCACTGTGCAGCATGAAGGATGTGGTTTTCCTTTTTCACGTGGGACTTGCCACAGTTGTCTTTTCTGCCACGTCCCATTGGGAGGATGCCAAACAGCCTTGCATGAGGGTACGGCCAAAGGTCACATGGAAATTTCGGTTAGTGCAGGATGTATCTCCATGGCTGGTTAGTAATGTTTCCTGACTGGTGCCTTCACTGTTTGCCTTCTGAAAATGGGACTAACTCCTGCTGCACTTTGAGCACCAATTTTTTTTTTTTTTTTTTAACTCTGGCCCTTTCTTGTTGGTGTCCTCTAAGAGCTTCCCTCCGTACTTAAGAAACAACTTAAGTGAAGGCATTGCCAAATCATCTGAATGGCTAGAACAGAAAAAAACACAAGGTTTCTTTCTCTCCTCCTTTAACAGCTGTATCCTTCTCATGGCATATTTACAAATTGTTCTTCCCTCCTGATTTCTCCTTTCATTTCTCTGTTTTCTCCTTGTATATTCTCTAATGGCAACTGTACCTTCTCCCAGAGTTTTGGATAGGGTTTCACTGCTGAGCCTCAACCCCAGGTCAACGTCTCCTTCTGAGCTTTGCATTTAATTCCTTTGACATTTACTTCTGCATGTCTATCCACCATTCCAACACAAGTTCTTTAAGATGAAACCCAGATCTTTTCCCTTTGACTTTTTCTGTGTCATCTATCACTGTGGACAACTCCCATTTTCAGAAGAAAATATGTCTTATAATCTGGACTCTTATCTCCTTCAACCACACTAAATCTTATCTCATTAAATCTTGTCATTTCTTTTTAATGTAATCAAGATTGGTCTTTTGATTGCTATCTCCAGTCTTAACACCTGATTCATCTTCTGTCCTTGTGGCAATAAATTCCTGTAATAGATAGCTGGAATGCTGCTAGAATATTTTAGTAAGGGAATAAATCCTGCTCGTCTATATTTTTTGTTCAAGTGGAATGATTTGTTGCTCTATCATAAACTGACATTCGTGGACAAAGAAGACCTCAGATGTAGTCCTGTCCTGTGTGCTGTTAATTGTATGGCCAGTACCGCTTTCAGCCCGAGATATTTTCCTTTGCTACTCCATTGCAGGGTCATCTGATCTGTTTTCTACTCTACAGTAATTATTTCATGCCACTTATTATGAGTGAACAAATTAATTTGGCTTATAAGGTCTGACTCTTCCTGTCTAAAAACTTTCTCCAATGGACTGTTTCCACCTCGTGTTCTTCTCGGAGCCACAGACGGAACATGCCTGTACTGGATGGCATGAAGAGAAAGGTTTTTTATCTTTACTCGCTAAAATGATTCAGCACAAGCCCTACTCGAATGGGAAAGATTCCTCTATGCTACTTATTTGAGCTCTTTTATTTGCAAAATCTGTCTCTCTTCCCCATGTATTTTGTGCTTTGCCAGATTAAACCTTTACTTAACCAAAACTGTATTGCCCATGCTCAGTGCATTTGCAATGTGTTCATTAGGAGCCACCTGGAAGATGTGCCAGTCATCACAAACACCTTTGCTTTTCAGTTACATCGGTTACAAGCCAAGTCTTTAAGACCCCATCCTCACCCTTCAACTCTTAGAAACACAAAGATCCCTGAATCTTGTGCATTTACATGTGTACGATTTTATGTCCTACTGAAAACTGTTAGGGATGCTTCTCTTTAGGAGGTCTAAGTCTTCCTCACTGCAGAGAAAATTTATTTTTGTAAGTGCTGGGATGGATGTTACTGTTTTGCACAGCTTGGCCACCTGGGAAATTGCAGTGGCAGCAAGGATGGAAGGTGCCTGCTGCTGCACATAGGTGTGCACACATACGTATACACACACACACAAAAGTGTCTGTCCCTGCCAGAGCACCGGGCCCATGAAAAAAGCTGAACATGTCTGATCGCTCCCAGTAGAGGTCAGTGGTATCTCAGTTGCCAAAATTGCTCCATGTGTCCAGTCCAGTGTGCACACACAGCCCTATACAGGGGAAAGGTGCCCTGCAAAGGGTGGCTCAGGCAAATTCTTACACCCTGTGTTGGGAAATTTCATCTCGATTTCTCATTTTAGGGTCATAAGCACTTTGCTTATACAATACTGCATTAGCTTTTTCCTGAGAGGTGTATTGGACTTTTCATTTTAGTAAATAAAACTTGTGGCTCACAGCAGCTACTCTTTCTCAATGGTTCTTTTTTCCCCTTTAAATCATGTTGTAAATATCACTTTGGCCACTGTGTCGAATTTAACATAAAGTTAAGAATTCTCTGAACAGTTTTATTTGCTACTGAGAGTTCATAACCTATTAAAAAATGTTTAAGTTCACGCTTCCTTTTCTCTTTTGCTGAAGATGAGAACTATGTAAAATACGTTCCCTCTTTCATTGTTTTTCTTCCTGTGTTGATGCCTCACTCCTCCTCCAAGACTCCTGCTGCCCCTACAGAGTGTATCTCAGATATAGGAGGCTAGAGACCTTGTTTAATAAACTGCCTTGCAGAAGATAATTGCATATTGTATTTTCCATCATATTTTTCTTCTTTCTGAAAAGCATTGCAAGCTTTATTTCACATTAGCTTTCAGTTCAGCCCAACCACCAGCTCTACAGCAGAAACAACAAGATGCAGGTGGATGGGAACAAACTTCTGATTAGAGCTCAGTCTGCTTCTGTTAATTTATTTCAGATTTACTACCTTGAACATATGACAATGACACTCTTGTAATTCACAGTTATTCATCATTTAAATAGCAATAAAAGAGATGCAAAGCATTTAATAGAGATTAATGACCCCCTAGAGACCTCCTGACCTAAGGCCAAGGCCCAATAACTTTGATTGATCATGAATTCACAAACAACTGCTTTGGCTAGAGTTCATCATTGCTATCGGAAGCTGAAAGGCATGGAATGAAACGTAAGATGTCTGTTTTCTCCCCACTGCCAGGTTCTGCGATGTGCATACCCTAAATTGCCCTGGAAATACTGGGACCTGCCAGGGAATTGACTTTCCTTGTGTTAGCTCACTATGTTCCATTTTTATATCCTGACTACCCCATTTCTCTAATTTAGAGAATAAGCTGCATTCCCCTGTAAAATTATTATATCCACAGTCTTTAACATATCTTTCTAGTGGCAACATAAGGTACATGTACTGAAATGTGCTACAGTCATAATGTTAACACTAAAGATACTGGAGTCTAATCACATACAGGTTTTTCTGCTTATATATATATTTGTCCCAGGGCTTCAACAGATGAGCCATCCTCCTTTTATCAGGGAGTGCAGTGATAAGATAAGGGGTAATGGTTTGAAGCTGAAAGAGAGTAGATTTAGATTAGATATTAGGAAGAAATTTTTTACTGTGAGGGTGGTGAGACACTGGAACAGGTTGCCCAGGGAAGCTGTGGATGCCCCATCCCTGGAGGTGTTCAAGGCCAGGCTAGATGGGGCTTTGAGCAACCTGGGCTAGTGGAGGGTGTCCCTGCCCATGGCAGGGGGGTTGGAACGCAATGATCTTTAAGGTCCTTTCCAACCCAAACCATTCTATGATTCTGTAAGTACCAAGGAGACACAAGCCAGTGCAGCCTAGGTCAGGGCACAACCTTTGGGGACCAGCAGAAATGATGGTCACAGCTGTCAAAAAGCACATGAAGTGGCCTCTAAATTAATGCTGGTATCAGAGCCATGAGGGAATCTAAACACTTCCTTATAATAGAGATATCAATAACTCAATGGCTTTAGTTTATCAGGAATAAATAATGGAAAGGATTAGCATAAGGGAGCAGTACAAGCTCAGGATTGTATTGTGGCATGGACCATGCTGGTTGTGGTAGGGATGGTCTCTGTGATGTTAGGCCTAAACAAGGTGGAAGATCTGTCCTATGGAGTCTTATGCCTCCAAATGATTCTGTGCTTGGCCCAGCCAAGACCCCCTCTATCAGAGGCTTCAGAGGAGCTCATGAAGAAGGAAAGTCCCACCAGCAAGCTCCCCAACTTGCTGTTTTTCACACCCTTCCTCCCAGTCCTGCTGGAGAAGCAGAGACCACCCAAAGGGAAAGAAGCTTTCAGCACTGTGTGAAGGAGCTGGGGAGCTGATAGAAGAGCAGGAACGTGGCAGGGCAAAACCCATCAAGCCCAAAGAGGAACTAAAGGGCAGAGGCCTGGTGAGGGCCAGGGTGTGTAATGCTATTGTTTTCTGGTCATGCTTTTGGGGGAGGTGAGACTAAGAAATGATGAGGCACACAGGGAGGCAGGGAAGAAGGTGAAGGATGCTGCAAGAATGGACAATTTTGTAATAACATCATTCATTTGGCACTGTTTCCGTGTTCTTGGGGTATCCCATATTTTATCACAAACTTGCAACCAGTCAAACAAAAGGAAATGTGGACCAGGTGGAAAGAAAAGAGATGTATTTAATATCTTCACAGTAAGATCTACTGGCTTGTGGTGCCAAAACCACATTAAGGAGTAAATGTGCAGAGTCTTATTTAAATGTATCTCCTCAGAAATACTAATTTACCTGACTCGGACTTAATTTTGTGTAACCTCTCCTGCATCTATTTCTGACTACTGAGGGATCACAGAAGTTGCAGCTGGAGGATTTAACCAGACAAGCCACTTCAGCATTACTGCAGAGCTCTTCCCTCCAACATTTGCTAGTGCCATGTTAATCCTAATGACACACATCCTGAGGAACTCTTGTCATCATTACATTCTTTTCTTTCACTTGGCCCCCAGTTTGATCATCTTCATTGTTACAAGCTTGGGCTAGGATAAAAATTCAATAATGATGTTTGAAAACTCAACAAATTTCAGCAACGAGGATTGATGGACAGAGATATCTCCCTTTGAAACCCTGGGCTATCCAAGGTGGTTTAGCAGTGTATTAGGGGAAGTTCAGTTGCTTTCGGTTATAGCCACCAAGATGTAAGAGCAGGGAAAGATTACTCTTTCATCCGTGATCAAAACTTCATCTAGGTTTCTTACCTGCATGACTTCTGTTAGAAAGCAGAACTCTCTTCCTGTTATTTAATGCATCTGCTTGAAAAATACAACAGATGAAAGATTTCAGCAGAATTTCTCTCCAAGTTACCTTTTCTGACTTTTTCCTAATATTTCAGAAGGTAAACATCAGCACAGAGTTTTCTAAAACTACTCAGCCAACAACCATGTGTCTTCTTCATACAGTTTTCCCATCATAAATATACTGGCAGTATAGCATAAATCAGTGAGGAATGGGTTGTCAAAACCACCCTAAAAATAGTATTCTCTATTACCTACAGTTTATTACATGTTGCAACTGTACCCCTTTTTGGTTGTTTTTCTGCAAATATTTTTATGGGGTTTTCTTATGTGGATGGATGAGTAGTTGGATGGATGGGTAGACAGATGTCTGGACAGGGAATTTTATTCAAGCAAATGGGGAATTGGCATGTGAACAAGAATATTCATGCCAGAATTGCTTTCTTGCCTGTTCATGGATAGAGACATAGAAATAAACATAGGCATATATATGATTATTGGCAGAAACGTGAGATAAAAATGGAGTATCTTTCAGACTGATAGCATTTCTGCTTTGTCGGGAGGGAAAACAGCTGTTTAAAAACTGGGACTGGCATACCAGGGAAACATAACAACATCCTCTGTTGTGAAGAAAAGATTAAAAAAAAAAAAGAAGATTAAAACATTGTTAAATGCTTTGATTTTTCCTACGCTTATTTTTCAGCTGTCTGTATCTGAAGCTGCAGGGTAAAGCCAAGCACCAACATGATAACTAGTCCTCTGGAGACCAGGGGAAGGGAGATAATGCCTGTAGTGATCCCATGGGGAGGAGTCAGTGTTCCACACAGACCGGCTGGCTGCAGGCCTGTGCCATGCTGCACATCTCTCTCGGTGCAGGACAGATTCAGCCGGGTCATTGCAGCAGAGGATCCCACAGGCAGCTCCCATTCAGCACCACCATTACACCACCTGCGTGACCTCGCCTTTATCTAACAGTACAGCAACAAGTTGTGAACAGCCTGCCTGTACAGGAAAAAGGATGAACAGAGTTGTTTTCTTGCAAGAAAATCCTAGAATAGCTTGAATGAGCAAAATGGGGTAAGCCTTTCTACAGATGGGGTGTGCATGCTGTGCTGTGCCCTTGATGGGAAGCCAGTTTGATGCTGCACAACTTGGGGTTCCCAGCATCTAAAGGGTTGTTAGGCTGTCTATACTATTGTCTCTTTCTTTTTATTATTACACCTAATAAATAGCATTCTAAGTGATACTTTGCAGAGTCTGAGTGCTTTTCTTACCAAGATCTTAACAAACCAGTTAACATGCAGGACAGACAGCTGCACAAAGAAGCCATCATACCTACACTTTGATAAATGAAATGGGGGCAGCTGCCTCTGCTGAGAGCTGGGCTTCACTGCATGGTCGCAGCCATGGGGAGTGAGGAAACCAGGACCTGGGTTGAGAACACTGCTTTGCTGGTGCGGGCCAGGTCATGTCCCAGCACCTGTCCTCTCTTCACCATCCACCCTCTGTGCTTGGGAGCAAGAAATCTTCCATCCTGTTAAGCATGTGTAAAATAAATATTGGCATTGCCCTCTGCTGGTTAGTGCTGGCCTCATCGGGGGGTTCACACCAATGAACACCCACGGACCCACAAAGTGCCCTTTGCTCCCAGCCCCCTGCTTCAGTCTGCTGCAAACCTGGGCAGGTTGGGTGTGGGCGGCCACCGTGGTACCCAGCAGGAACTCTGTGAAGAAGAGTTGCCCTCTGCATTTTATGAATTTATTAATTTATTCTTATGTATTTTCTTATTTATTCTAAAGAACATATTTTTTAATTTATTCATGGTTCATATTTGTTTACCATACCTGGGAAGGCTCCTCAAGGGATAGAGCCACCTGCTCCCAGCGAACACTTGATGCCTTATGGGGAATCTGGGCTGTGCTGGTAAGTTTGCTTGAGGGTGGTGTTCCCCTTCCCTGTTGTGATGAGCATGGTGCTACTTGTCTGGAAAACAGCTTGAGGACTGACAGAGGGAGAGGGATGATTATCCCACTAGGCGGAAACAGAACAAGAAGTTTAGGGAGATTTAGAAAACTAAGACTTAATTGAATGGGCCTCAGTTCAAAGTGCCACGTTCCCATACAGTAAGTGCTTGTGTGCAGATGTGCATCAGAAGCAGTGGAGAAATGGTCAGACCTTGTCATTTTTTTATACTGAATTAGACTATATTATTACTATTTATTTATACTTATTTTATTTATTTATATTATATTATTTATATTTCTAGTTATTTATAGTATTTATGAGTATATTATTTATGTTGTTTATACTATTATTTATTTAGTATAGTGATTTTATATTTTTCTGTCGTGGCTTGGAGGAGATTTACTGAGAGCCTTGTCTTGGCTGTAGACAGGAAAGTCTGAGGCAGTTAACCTGACCAGAGCTAATACCAGCACATCCACTTCCGTTTGGTCACTTGAAATGCCCATGGACACAGAACAGATAAGGACTGAAAACACATCTTGAGTGAAACAAAAAATGAAGGGGTACACACCTGTATTATTCTGCCAACTTCCACACACAACCCGAACAGGTTGACGAGTACCCCAATGCACATGTTTCATGAACAGAACCCTCCCAACAAAGCAGCAAAGACAAAACCCAAGTGCACCAGGCCAGACTCAAAATGCAAACACACAAGCAGCCATGATGAATTTTAAGCAAGTTGTACCGGCCTGGGGGGCTCTGGGACGCTGCAAAACTGGCAAGTGCAGAAGATGGTCAGGAACATGGGGAGAGAGGAAAGGGGACACACCTTCTGGTCTGCACTCAAGGCTTTGCGCCCGTGCAGCTGAGCAGCTCAAGGCAGGTCTCCTCCATACTTGTGTACTGAAAAAACAGGTATTCGTAGGGATGCATTTGTGCTGGGAAACATGGTTTTGCACCAGGATAAC
This sequence comes from Syrrhaptes paradoxus, assembly GCA_013400615.1. Taxonomy (NCBI): domain Eukaryota; kingdom Metazoa; phylum Chordata; class Aves; order Pterocliformes; family Pteroclidae; genus Syrrhaptes; species Syrrhaptes paradoxus. The sequence continues at coordinate 47,412 of VZTO01027423.1, forward strand.
TGCCCTCAGATTCTACTCATTCACCTGCATCTTAAGTGAAAGGATCCTTTGAGGCCCAAGGTGATACTGAGGTTCAATTTTCTTAACCTGCCAAGGGTTTTTCCTCAAACACAGGCAGAAGCCATGAAGTAAGATCCTGGAAAGTTAAAAAAGCAACTGGTTGTACAATATATGTCCAGGCTGCTGTTAAATCTGTTTCTTTTGATTGCAGGTTTTAAGCACAGTGGGTACTAGAGCAAGCCAAGATGTGAGAAGTGCTCAAATTGTTCTTTTTTTTGTCCAGCATCCCATGAAGCTCAGCTAGAAGAGCATTCAGGTTACAGGATCTTGTGAAAAGCATGCTGTGACCAAGTGCCATGGTGCAATTATTGCTAAAAACGCTGAGAGCTTTGAAGGGCTTTCTGTTGGATTTTGGAGCTGGTGTGCAACATTGTGCGTGCTCTGCACTCATGGGCCAGAGGGGGCTGCAAGGCTCATTCCATGTGCCTCACAGGATGTCTTTTACTAAAAAAAAATCCAATAGTAGCAAAAATTAATTCTGGGACATAGTATTCTACATGCTGATCTTAAAATTGTTCCTAGAAGATACTCACATTTGCTCACTCAGGTCTTGCATTTGCCTTACAATCACAGATTTCTGAGCTCACAGGCTCACATAGTTCACCTTGAGCTAGGAAAAAGGTCTCGGTGTGGTTTGGCACACAGGCACCGCGGGGAAACATGTACTGCAGAGGCCATACGTTGGCCTTCTCGATTCTTTCAGTAGGTTGGGGACAAAACCCACCACAATTTCAAGGGCACTTCCCTTTGTCTGCTGGAATAACCCCCATTCACAGCCCTTGTGCCTAACAGGGACCTGCTGTGTAAACCCATTTCTGGGGCTCTGTCATGTTATCCTGCCTAGGGCTAAGCCTAGGGGAGCAGGCTGGCGTGTTTGTTGTAATTTCCTTTAGCGCTGCTGGAAAAAAACAAAGTGGGAGATTCATAAAGCAACGTGATGCCCACAGGGTCGTGGTTTGCAAGGTACTTTGGTGCTGGAGTACTTGTGCATTTTGCTCTATGATGCAGTAGGAGCAGGGAGCAGGTTCTCTGCTCCAGGGAGAGTAAGGGAGAGAATTAATTTCATACCATATTTTGAGTCCATGGGCTCCTTTCATATATCTCAGTGCTTTTCAAATGCAGGAAGACAACACCCAGCAACTTCCCTGCCAGGAAAGGTCATCTTTTTTATCTCTGTTTTAGAAACTGGGGCTCAACAGGTGAGCATTTAAGATGTCTCAATAAACCAGACCTGCCCCAGATGCTGCCCCATGACCCATGCCACCTCTGCCATCACACCACCAAAGGGTGGTGGCACACTGGAACAGGTTTCCCAGGGAGGTCGTGGATGCTCCATCCCTGGAGGCATTCAAGGCCAGGCTGGATGTGGCTCTGAGCAGCCTGGTTTAGTGGTTGGCAGCCCTGCATATGGCGGGGGGGTTGAAACTAGATGATCACTATGGTCCTTTTCAACCCGGGCCATTCTATGATTCTATGATCTCAAACACTCTAGGTCACTGAAAACAGGACCAGGTGACTGCGTTTAGTGCAGATGTACCACGTGGAGGCACATGAGCTCACAGCAACCACCAGCTTTTGCCTTCCATCTGCTCTGATTAAACATGTTTGTGACAAACTGGCTGTGCATTACTCCAGGAAAAATGAAAAAAAAAATCTTGAAATAAAACCAAAAATGACAAAGCAAACCTGTTTGAGAACTGGAAGTTCAAAACTATGCCTTTTTGAGGAGCAAGTCCTTTTGCTTTCTGACTTCCCCCCTCTCCCTTCTGCTATTTTCTATACAAGGGGGGAATTACCTTGGGAATCAAAATTGTCCAGTTCCTTTTCAAATGGATACAGGGTATGGTGCTATTTTAATCTTTCAAGGTGTGCATTGTGAGGGGAAGGCAGGCAGATGCTGGCTGCCACCTTTGCTGGTCCAGCAGAGCGTGGCTCACACCTGTCCCAGCAGCCCCTCTGCCCACAAGAGCAGAGACCTCCCTGCCCCCAGCACAGCTCACCCCATCGGCACCTGGGGTCTGCTGTGGCCAGCATTTTAAGGAAGATGCCAGAAGAGGAGTGGGTGGGTGTTAGGAAGAAGGATGCTGTGGAGTAGATGGTCAGCCATCCCCTAAGCTGTTGTTTGCTGCTAATATCAGTACAGGAGAGAGCTCAGCCTTGAGGGTGTATGAAGAGGAGCAGTGTTATACACGGTGAGCCCCGTGTGCCTTAGGTAGGGGTGCTGTATCACTGCTCTGTATTAGATATCAGGGAGGAAATGAACATGATCGATTGTTTCTAAATCAAGCCTCCTCTGGGAGCGCTGCTCACCGGCTGCAATATACAAACCCTGATGTGGCATGGAGGTTTTCACCAGCCCCTGTCTGCTCCAAGGTCTGGTGATTGCCACCGGGCTTCGTGATGCGATCCGGATCTTCATCTGCTCCTTCTGTCTCCAGCCTATCAGCCCATCCGCTGGTAATTGAAAGATACCTGGAAATTACTAGTCAAAGTTTCTGCAGCAGAGGAGGGGCTGCTCTTGTGGATTTCCTCCGTGGTTTGCAGCAGCCTCTTCTTATGAATGTCAAATCCCTGTGTTTCCCATGAAAAGAGCTAACAAAGTGTTCACGTGGGCTGTTTGTTATTCTGCCACTTTTTACATCCTTTTCTCCTGCCCTTTTGAGCGGATGAAGAAATTCTCAGATACTGGTACCTGAGGGAAAACTCAGCGGCTCAGCTTATATGCAAATTCCGCATGTTTGTAATTCAAACTGTGTTGATTAGGTACAGTAAATAAGTATCGATTCTGACTAGATGGTTTATGTAACTAAGCAGCGCAGCAGGAATGAAGCATTACAACTATTACAGCTGCATGTGCAAATTACAGAGCTCTCATTTATCGGAATAGTTGAGACGAACTGCTCCTGCTGTGCTGATTAGTTAAATAAGCCATCAAATCAGGGAACATAACCATGTGCTGTAACACCGCGTGCAATCTGGAATTATGTATTGGACTGTAACATTTGTGATTCATAGTGGCTAGTCATCCATTTAACCAACTCAAGGCAAAAAGCAATTTTTCTTATCCCAAACACATAATGTGATATTTGCTCTCCCCACATATTTAAATACAGAGGTAGCCTGTGGTGACTGGCTGGGGCTTTAGAATGTCTGTGAGCATGAACTGCACAGAAATTAAATGTTAGCAGAGAGCAGGCAGGAAAGATTTTGTGAACAGGAGCCACATCTAAATTCCAGGCAGGGCCAGCCATGACCCTCATCTCTGCCAGATCCAAGTGTCCTCTATCGGTGCCTTTGCAAAACGACTCGCATCTGTCAGGTGTGGCTGGTCCCCTCGCCCAGCTGGTCGCCCAGGAGAGAATTGCATTAGCAGCCCCATGGTGATTTTTGTGAAGGGTTTACTTTCAGCATTTTTGTTGGTTTTAGTTGCTATAATCACACAGCATGCTGGAAAAAAAGGCAGCAATGCAATTTGCAGGCAGGGGTATGAAGATTTGACATTATTCCTACTTTTATGGTCTTAGATGGTTATTAGTTGCAGCAGGCTTGCTATGACCTTCAGCCGGGCAAGGCTTCTGCCTTTGGAAAACTGCACGAGGGGCAGGTGTGCCCTTCTCCCATCCCATTTTTGTGTTCTTTCATGTGTGTCAACTGCCTCCTCCATCCAGAAACCATAGGAAGTCCTGCTTAGATGGACCTTTGGTCTGGCCCAGTGTGTCTGTCCTCATTTTCTTACCTCTTGGACTTTGCCATATTGAACCTGTCCTCTGTCTCTTCCAAAACTTCCATATAGGAAGATGTGTGGAAGAGATACAGGGAACTGCAGAGCTCTGCATGGCTCAGTGACATTAGGTTGAGGACTGTGGGTCACATGAAGGACCAGGAATAGATGTGAGTTGACATTTTAGGGCAAGCTGGTGCAGGGAGCAAAAAAGTGATCCCATGGTCTGTGCAGCAGCACTAAGCAATGTGGTAGGAAATGCACTGCCACGGCACACAGCCTTATATAGGAGTTTCAAAGCAACACGCTCCTCCTCCTTCAAGTACATCCTCTCTGTTTATCCTTCCCCCTGGTCTGTGTATTTCTTCCATCAGCAGACACAGGGGAGAGCTGGGGTACCACAGGCCAGTGCCAGTCCTGCTACAGGCTCAGCACTGCAGAAAGCTAGTCCAGCAAAGCTGAGTAACTCGTTCCTTCACCTGGATGGCACTTTCAGACATCTAACTGGATAGCCCACTGTATTCAGCTTCGCAGCACACTTTAGTAGGCTTTTGGGGTGATGCCTGGTGGTCCTTGCACAGCATAGGTGGAGGAGGCACGGCGTGGCAGGGCTGGGGAGCAGCACACACTAAGCCACAACAATGAAACCAAGAGCCACAACAGGCTGGATCTGAGTTTGCAAGATCTGCCCAGATCTTTGGCTTAAGCCTTGCAGAGATGTCATGCAGGCTGAATACCAAGTAGACCTGAGTTATATAATGTTTTACAGTAAGATTGATGACCTGGAAAATAGGATTTAGCACTGCTGCCGGCAATTGATCAGTGTGTTGCCGCCATGTGCAGGTAACGGGGGGTGTCTCGGCCAGGCTGTGTCTACCTCACATCCTGGCTTGGGTTTGCTCCTTCCCTATACTGAGGTACCTCCTGACTTCACACTGCCCTCCTGTCCATGCTAGAGTGTTTACCCACTTTCTGTAAGCATCCTGTTGGATACCTCCCAGTGGTCTGGAGAAGGGGATGGACTGCACCCACAAAAGTTCGTGAATGGCAAGGGACTTAGTGGAGGGATGCGCTTCGTAGGCCCCACCCAGCCTGAGCACTTCTCTGGCTCTGTGGCTTGCTGTGCAAAATGAGAGTTTGTATTTTGCAAGGCAAATCAGCACTATCTTAATTGGAAGTCCAGATCACCAACAAATAGGTGAAGCTTTTAACCATGGGTCTGCCTTTTAGAGTTGACAGGAAATGTTAACTCCTCATTTACACTGCCATGGGCAGGAACAGGATCACACTTTTGGTCTATCAGCCAGGCTTCATGGACTGCATTTAGACTAGATGACCTACAGAGGTTCCTCCCATCCTCAACCATTCTGAGTTCCCATGACCGTATTTATTTAACACCTTTCCACAGAAAGCATGCACAATACTGTACAATACTCTTACAAAAGCCCAGTGCAAATTCCTGCTCCTGAATTGAAAACCAGAGGAACAAATGAAATTAGAGAAGAGGCAGAGTTGGGCAGGAGAGTTTGTAAAGGGCTCAGCACTGGCAGATATTTCAATGACTGAATTTCTGTTACTCATCCTCAGTTCAGAGAAATAAAAAAATGCACATCAAAATCCTATAACTGTATGGTTTTGCAGTACCCTTCAGAGTGAGCTTCAACACGACTCCATCTGTATAAGGAGGTTATTACAGCAGCATGAAAAATTGGAAGGAGACAGACCATCATAACCAACCCCTAATTATTGCCACAAATAAATAAATAAATATTACACTAAAAATAAAGAGTGATTTCTACCTACAAGCATCCTCCAATTCCTTTTGGCCACAAAAGTATATTACAATCAGGAAAATAAATATGCAAAGGCAGAACACCTTATTGGACCTTTCAGGGAGCTCCATCTCCTTTGGATGCTCTGCCAAGGCACCACAGAGCCCTTCTGAGCTGAACCAAAGCCAAAGTTTCCCAAAAATCATGCAAAAAAAGTCCAGTCATGTTTGCCTCTAGGAAGCAAAAAAAACAGCGGCTTTCGGAGTGAACTCTTTTCTGCAGGTAAAGGGAACAACTTGCTAAGGAGGGTTATGTGAGGGCAGGAGTTTTGAGCTGGACTGAGAAAAGGAGAGGAAGTTCCTGACATCATCCACCATTTGGGAGAGACTTGAATGAAACTGGTTTTGTGCTTGGAGTTTCCCATGGACTACAGGGTAGAGGTGGCTCTCTGAGCTGTGCTGGCAGCCTGCAGTTTGTGGTGGTGGGGTGCTCCCCCTCCTTGGCAATATGTGTTACCTGAAGCAAGGCTGGTGACTGGGGGTCTTGGCAGCCATCCCAGCTGCCTGTAAGGCCAGTGGCAGATGTGGGCAGCAGCCCTGCACATCTGGAGTGCTCCAGTGGGCCCCTCTCCCTGCTGCCTCTCAGTAAAACATGGGTGGGAAATACCACGGTAAAGTCACAGCCTTGCACCCTCTTCACTATAGCATAAAGCATCACAAAGGGCACAGCAAAACACCGCGGGCAATGCATGAAGTCAGCAGGCTTATTTCAGGTAGCTAAAAGCAAACCTTGCTTTTGCCTCTAGGCCTGAGCTGCTTCCCATTTTGGAGAGTGCAGAGGAGAGATGTAACTCAGATGCTCTCATCTCACTTATTGCTAAGTCCATATTATTCAATAAGAACATCACGCGAGGAAAACCATTTCAGGAGCAGCCCAAGTAAACCCTGGGCAGGGGGTTGGAGGTGCAGGAGGCTTTGAGAAGCTGAGGTGTTAAGGAGAGCACATCTGAACGCCTCCTAGGTGAGCCCAGGGGCTGCCTGGGCAGAAGGAAACATAAAGGATGTTGCCTACACACAACTGCTTCCCCTGGCCTTCCTTGGCCCTTCCCCAGCCGTTTTTTCACTGCCTTTTCACTTTCACTGCCTTTTCACTTTCAATACCTTTTAACTTCTGCTTCTTGCGGTGGGACCTTACTGTGGCCTAATTTCAGCATCTAGGTACTCCTCAGCTGTGGTCAAGATGCCATCTCTTCTAAAACTGTGGTGCCCAAGCCCTGCTGTAAAATTGTGTTCCAAGATACTGTATTTATAGTTTTTAAAAAAGGGGGGAAAGAGTAGAGCATATTACAATCAGCAAAATAAATTCAGAAGTGTATTAATTCCTCAAGAGGAAGGTGAGGATCATCTTAGTTTTACTAGTGTTGCACATGCTTCCCAGCTCTATTTAGAAAGTGGTAGGGGGTTGCCTTGTTTCCTTTGCTATTCATATTACCTGAGCATTTCCCACAGAGCAGACGCAGTTTTGCAATTTCATTTTACTTTTCATCTTTCCTCCCTGGCCCGCTGGGAAATCACTGCAGAAAGCACGCAGCTGTGCACACGGCAGCCGAGGCCAGCCCTGCCCCGGGGCTGGGGACTGGGGCATCCCAAAGCCAGGCACCCGCTGCATCCTGCAAGGAGTCTGCATGCAGGGGAATTCACACTGGAGGCTTTGCCTTCTTCCCCCCAAAAAAGAAGGTTCAGTGGAAAATTAGATTCTGGAGACAGTGGATTTAGCCAAATACAGGCCCCATTTCAAATGGCCACAAGATCATGCAGTAGCTTTCCTCTGCTGGCATATGCCTAAGACCTCAGGCCGTATCCAGCCCTCTTGACCTCTGCCCTGTGCTTTTGGGGGAATTTTGTGGGGCATCTTCCCAAGAGAGAAGGAGCACTGTCTTTTGGCTTCTCAGGTCAGCTGCCATCCCCAGGAAGAGCAGCTTGTCCTGGACTGTGTCACCACTTGCAAGACTAACCATCCTGCAGAAGCAATGAGCTACTTTTGCCTGGACCGTGCACAGCAGCAGCTTTGGCTCCATTCCAACACACACCTGGAAGACAAGAAGTGACTAGGACTACGCAGGTGAGGAGCAGGAAGAGAGAAAGGTCTGCAAGATGCTAAAGTGACATTTGTAGAGATCAATGGCACAGTCACTGCTGTGGCATCCTCTGCGGAGTGGGCTGGCTCTGGAAAGCCACTGGGCAGTGAGGCAATGTGGGCACCATCAGCAGGTCTTCTGCAGTCCTCTTCCAGCTTGGTCGCCCAGAAGGTATTTCTCAACAGTGTTTTTGGACACCACCACCTCCAACTTTTCTGGCAGGCCACACAATGCCCATATTTCCTAGCTTAAGTTACACAATGCACACAGCTCAGGACCTACATGGTGGTGTGCAAAACCAGACTCACTGTGCAAGCCCTGGATCAGGTAGGGTTTTGCTTTTGAAACTTCAAAATGATCACTTCAAATGCTACCTGCACAGCTGCAGAAGGGCAGTAATGTGGGACTAAAGAGCCAATGCGAAGTCCAGGACAGCAGGTCGACATCTCCTGCTCCTTTACAAGGGTCGTGGACCGAAAGCAGCAGGCTACTGCTTTCTGCATTGCTTTCTCCCCCACGTTTGTTTCCTTTAATACACACTCGCTCTGCCTCTGGCTAGTCCAGCAACCCTCAGAAAGTCCTGACAGCCACTGTTGGCAGCTCCTGACAACAACACTTCAGATCCATATCTGCTGACTTTTATTGATTCTTCCAGCACTATTTCTGGGCCCTCAGAAATAATAATTGTGACTTGTCTGTGAACAAAGGGGCAGTGTGAAGACTTACTAAGAAAAACACTGAAAACATAGGCCAAAGAAAAAGCCCAGGACACGTCTCCTGGCATGTAAGAAGGAGCCAGATCTGTGCAGAGACACATGGAAAGCCATAGTGGGAGTTGGCAAAGGCAGCCGAGTTGCAAGAATCATGGGGTTGAGCAGGGTCTCAGAGCCACCAGCAGACCTGAGGTGACTCCTCTGGTGAGGGCAGCAGGTACCTGGGCCGCAAATCCTGGGACTGTAGATTGTGAAGAGACTCAATGGGCTGAGGATGGGCATGGAGGAAGAGGCAGGAGATACCACCCTCATTGGGGGCTGACCAGGTCCCCATCATTTGTGCTGTCTCCTTGCCCCTTCCTTCCCCAGCTCGGGGGGTGCTGAGGTCAAGGCAAAGTTCTGATGCAGACACCCTGTCTTTGGGCACCATCCAAGTTAAAAAAATCCTGCATTGGTCCAAGTTTGTATAGAAAGGTGGGTGGCGACATGTGTGAAGACTAGAAATAATGAGAGAACAGGAAGGGGGAAGGAAAATGCAGGAGAAAAGCCTGTGGTTAAGCTGCAGAAGGTCAAACTGGGGAAAAGCAGGATCTGCAACAGAACTGGCCCGGGCTCAACCGCAGGAAAACAATCTCTCAAAAACAAGGTTAGCCCAAGTTAACTTCTCTGCAGAACCATAGTTCTAGTCCTATGTCATCTGTATAATTGCATTTAGGTACAATATTGAGGTCCAAGAACCTGCATCTTTGCTGCTCTGATTTCACTTCTTTATAATTAAAAGTAATTACAGGTGGAAGTCTGGTTAATTACTCATGTCACATAAGTGTTTTTTCCACAGCTTGTGTGACATCTACTGCTGACGAGTTGCCCCCTCCCTGATCCTGCCAGCATGGGATCAAATAGAAGATTTTGCCTCCGCTTACTTTACAGCTGAGGCAGCCAGATTTTGTTGGCTTCTGGCACTCTTGGTGTATTTTCAAGGCAAGTAATTTTTAGGGCCATGCTGCCTTTGAGAGGGTAAGTATTATGAAAACTTTCATTCTCCCTTTTGCTAGAAGCTTATTGCAACACAGGGCACCCAGACAAATAATAAGGTAACTTGCATCATCACCTAATCAGTTGCCTTAGTAACAGATTTTCTAAATTTCCCTGTTGCATTTGCATGTTCATAAGTATGAAAATCAAACATAGGATAAGGAAAGGAAACAAAAGAAAATCCAAGGCTTTGTAGGATGTGCTCCGTGATGGGAAGGCACCTGTAAGGCTGTTTGCTGACTGCCTGCACTTTGTTTACTCACCTTTGTCATGTCTGTAGCCCCCTCAGTGACACAGCAGCAGCTGGTGTCAGCTGAACCAGGGGGGCAAGCTTGGAAAATTACTGGCATCCTCCCTGCGAGTTTCAGTGGCACAGAGAGAAATAGATTATGGACAAATCTCAGCTGCCCCTTAGCAGTTGCCAATACAAAGGCAGGGCTCGGAACCCAGCAGCTAATGAATTTACACTTTTAAGAAAGCTTGAGGTAGAAAGCTTAGGGTAAAAAGCTGCTTATTCTGTCATGCTCTGTTCAGCAAAGGTCACCACAGCAAAGGTCATTTCCCTAGAATTTGCATCAAACTTCCCAGATTAGCTCCTTGCTCTAGTCAGATGGCCTCACTTGCACCATTGGAGGAGGCTCTGGAGGTGATGCTGCTTGCCATTTCAAGGGCTTTTATCCAGGCAGATCCACTGCAGCTCAGTAACTAGCAGCTTCTCAAATCTGACACTGAGCCTCAGCAAGCAGCTTCAGCCTTTCTTGAACTAGCGGCAGACTACAACTGTGCAACCTGGACCTGGAGAGGCTGCTTACCTTCTCCTTCCTGGCAAGCTTCACAGTACAAATGTGAGTTGGGACTGGCATGGAGGTAATGGTTGGGGGGGAGAGGGTGAAAGTGCCTGGGGTCAGTGCTGGGTGCACACAGTACCTGTGTCTGGGACAGTTGTAATGGCTGGAGAGCAGCAGTCCTCAGGGAAGGAAAGGAGCTCGTCCACCTGGTCACAAGCCCTGATTATCCTGTAGGAGCCTGTGTGCCGTGCCTGGGGACGGGGTGACAAGCTTGTCCCTGCCCTGGGCACCCAGAATCTGTGGAGCCCCTGCACTCCCCTCCCCTGCTTGTCCTTAGGGGACACATTGTGTAGAGGCACTGGAGGAAAATGGTTTATTTAGAACTCTCCACAATTTTTGGCCTAATCTGCCTCTGAGGAGGGAACCAAGGGCATCAGTGGGAGTGCTGGGCTGTCAGCCCGACTTCTACCTCACCCAGCACTGCCAGCACTTAGCTTTGAAACCTCCCCCACGGAGAACAGGCAACTCACAACAACCGCAGAGGTATTTCCCATCATATAAACACACCCCAGTTGATAAGGCTGGGAATGAGCTCCAGTCACACATTATAAAGTCCAGCTCGAAGAACCCATCTCACTGCACCCGTCCTGCAGCCACCCAGTGCTGCTCACATGTGGGATGGGAGCAAAGGCTACAGGAGGAGGTTGGCAAACACAGCAGATACATGGCCGGTGTGATGTGACTGTTATACTGGCAGTCTTGTTTTCGATTCCCATGTTTAGTCTCGAACAGAGTAATGTGCATGTGAAAATTAAAGCATGCCTTGCTGAAAGGTGAATATTGAATACAATGAATTAAGAAAGCACAGTATACAGAAAGCACCATAATTATATCATCAGGGAATATCATGTACACTGTAAAACTCTGTGATTTGTCATGTTACAAGTAAATAACAGGAGATTAAAAATGTTCTTAGGTTCTCATCTGTGATGTAGCCCAGTTTAAGGCTATACTTATCAAAATTGTTGGTGGAAAATCACTGTATTTCTGAGCTTCAGTGGAAAAACACTGTATTTCAGAGATGAGTCACAGATGGTCACACCAAGTCAGAGACAAAGGACTTGCTGGAAGAGCTGGGTGCTGAGACCATGAGCAAGGTCCTGGTGTATCCCCAGGGACTTCCAGAGATTGAAAATAGTGGGGAAAATGTTACTGGGTCTTTTGGGCATGGCTGTGAGAGGTGGGATTATCCCCATTTTACAGATTTCTTACTTGAAAAGCAATTCTTCAAGGGAAAATGGCAACGTACTCCCTGAGCCAGGAGAGCAGCTGGGCACGTAGCTGCCCCTGCTTGGACTGGCAGAGCACGCTGCCTTTGCTGGGTACCAGTACCCTCTGCTCAGATGTGCAGCCCCGTCTCTCACAGCAGTGTTGTTCAATACCACACCAGACAGGAGTCAGTGTGTCATTTCTTTACATGTCGTTAAGAAAGGCTTCAACAAATACTCAGTGTCAAGTGGCATGAGTTGTTATCCCTGGGAGTTGCTTTGGTAACTTGGGCATGCATGTGGGGAAGTCACCTTACACAAGGGCAGGAGGTGGGGAGTCCTGAACCTACGCACCTATATTTCATCTCCCAGCATTGGAAATTGTAAGACATAATTTCAGTAATGCAGGCACAAACATGCCATATAAAAGTGACAAAGTGCAAATGCAGGAAACCTTGACAGTATAGGACAGGATTTCCCTGCAGATTAAGCTGAAGGAGAAGGATGTTATACATGCAACTATTCATTTCTAAAACAAGGCCAGAAATAGATTTGAGTGTAAACAAAGAGAATAATAGTACTGGATGTTTAAAGAACTTAATGTTCATATGAATTTTCACAGATAATTTGAGAGGTAAAAAACCCCTGCTCTCTGCTTTCATCCGTGACAGCAAGGCATGATACAGGGAAGGGGAGGCAGGGAGCTGACGTGCAGGTGGACTGCTGATCTGATTCTTACTGCCAGAGATGCTTGCCACTTACTAATCCCTGTCAGGCCTCACAGTATTAAGCACCTTTAACAAATCCAAGCCCTTTACAGATTCAAGGTGCTTAGTGGTACCATTGGGCCAGTGAAATGATCCCCCTTTGTGGCAAAGCTGGTGGTAGATCACTGGGTCCCTGCCCCATTCACCTGAGAAATTTAGTGAGGTTTTGACCAGGTCCCGTCATTGCTATTGCCAATATGAGTGATGGATATGAAACCGTTGAGGTGAGACACTTCTAGCCTGCTTACAGCCATGGGTGACATATTCATCCAAATAGGGCATAGTATTTTTGGACACACTAAATCCATGAGGAAAGGCACTAGCATAACTGGGCATGTTTGAACTAACAGCTGAGACTGTATCCTTCTTGCTAGCAGCTGGGTGTGAGATCTGGGACGAGGCAAGCATGGAGGGAGCAAAAGTTCCTTGGTTTCTGCTGGATCTGTAGGGGCAAGCGTGACACTGCTGCTGGCTTCGTGAACTAAACGGGACGGGGCACACTGCTCCATCTGGTACAATGTGCTGCTAAAGAGACACAGCTGGGAGCACATGGTCAGTGAGCTGTGTGGTATGCTCCAAGGAAAGTCTTTCTGCCTTTTCCCTTGCTCCCAAACTGACCCGTCTGTGGGATCATGCAGGTAACAGAAATCAGAGATCAACAAGAGCACCCAGAGAAGGAGAAAAGAGTCCAGAGAAATACAGAGCTGGCAGCGCCAGAATCGGATACCCAAGGTAAGGGTGTCCCAGGTACAAAAGTCCTTATGGGCTTGCAACTCCATGCAAAAGCTGTATTTGACTAGTCTTGACCTGAGGACAGCAAAAAGAACAAAACAGCAACAGATTTCTTGGTCTTAGGTGAAAGCTGTAGCAGAGCCTTACTGATGGAAACCAGCGAAGTTAATGGTGCTACACAGAGGCCAGCAGTGCTGGCTTTTATTTCACCTCCAAGTTTCGATTTCAGACACTTCTCAAAGTGTTGCCACAGCTGCCTCTGTTGATAAGAAAGGACTCAGGGCCAGCCAGTGCTGCCAAGTGAACACTGAAGCACATTGTTATTTGGCTGCCGCTGACCCAAGGGTCTGCTCCAGATCTCTATTATCTCACCACAACCCGGTGGTGACTCTGAGGAAAATCCTGTTCACCAGAAACCTGCCAAATAATGCACTGGAAGCATAAAACTGTCCTTCATGCTATTAAAAAACTAGGGGAAAATCTCTTTTTGTACACAAAGCACTTAATAGTTGCTATATTAAACAATAAAATAAAACAAGAGCTTGATTACTAAAGTAACTTATCAAAGCCCGTTATTGTTTCATATACAATAAAGGAGATTACAGTTAGACAAATGCCAATATGGATGAAAAAACAGAAAGGGATAGCTCCCTCTTGGTCATCCTTTGAGGAATGGCAGGGGTGAACCAGCTATCTGGAGGTGCCCCAAGCCTTCACCATCACCCAGATGCAGTTGCTTCGGGGAAGAGACACCACAAAAAGCACAGCTCCAAGGCAGAGCATGAATGCTCCTTAGTGCTAGGACAGTGCTCGGAGTGGTACACAGAGGCTTGTGTGCAGCAGAGACAGCTGCAGGCTATTTTAAAAACTTTTCCCAGCAAAATAAGAATGACCCTTGGAAAGGGAAGAGAGGGTTCAGTATCCCTTATGTCAGCCGTAACTTCCACAGCAGTTTTTACTAACCCAAGGCTCTTACATTGGACAAAAAAATTCACATCCAGCGTTGTTGCACTAGGATACATGCTCCTTGCAAGAGCCCAGTAATTTTAGGTGACTTCTGGTGAGTTATCCCCTGCCTTCACAGAATCACAGAATGTTAGGGATTGGAAGGGACCTCAAAAGATCATCTAGTCCAATCCCCCTGCCGGAGCAGGAACACCTAGATCAGATCACACAGGAACGCATCCAGGTGGGCTTTGAATGTCTCCAGAGAAGGAGACTCCACAACCTCTCCGGGCAGCCTGTTCCAGTGCTCTGTCACCCTCACTGTAAAGAAGTTTTTTCTCATGTTCAAGTGGAACCTCCTGTGTTCCAGCTTGAACCCATTGCCCCTTGTCCTATCACTGGATGTCACAGAGAAGAGCCTGGCTCCATCCTCCTGACACTCACCCTTCACATATTTATAAACATTAATTAGGTCACCCCTCAGTCTCCTCTTTTCCAAGCTAAAGAGACCCAGCTCCCTCAGCCTTTCCTCATAAGGGAGATGCTCCATTCCCTTCATCATCTTTGTGGCTCTGCGCTGGACTCTCTCCAGCAGTTCCCTGTCCTTCTTGAACTGAGGGGCCCAGAACTGGACACAATATTCCAGATGCGGTCTCACCAGGGCAGAGTAGAGGGGGAGGAGAACCTCTCTTGACCTACTGACCACCCCCCTTCTGATACACCCCAGGATGCCATTGGCCTTCTTGGCCACGAGGGCACAGTGCTGGCTCATGGTCATCCTGCTGTCCACCAGGACCCCCAGGTCCCTCTCCCCTACACTACTCTCCAACAGGTCAGTACCCAACTTATACTGGAACCTGGTGTTGTTCTTGCCCAGATGCAAGACTCTACACTTGCTCTTGTTAAATTGCATTAAATTTTTCCCCGCCCAAATCTCCAGCCTGTCTAGGTCTCGCTGGATGGAAGCACAGCCTTCTGGCGTGTCAGCCACTCCTCCCAGTTTCGTATCATCAGCAAACTTGCTGAGGGTGCACTCTACTCCCTCATCCAAGTCGTTGATGAATATATTGAACAGCACTGGTCCCAATACTGAACCCTGGGGGACTCCACTAGATACAGGCCTCCAACTAGACTCCATCCCATTCACCACAACTCTCTGGCTTCTTTTCTCCAGCCAGTTCAGAATCCATCTCACTACCTGATCATCCAGATTGCACTTCCTCAGTTTAGCCGCGAGGATACTGTGGGAGACGGTGTCAAATGCTTTTCTGAAATTGAGATAGACCACATCTTGCTCCTCCCAAGCCCCCCACCAGAGCCATCAGCCCATCGAAGGGCCACCTGCAGCCACACAGGGAGCCTGGAGACACTGCAGCAGCCAGAGGAGCCTGGAAGCAAGGAGGAACCAAAGCTGGGAGCTGGTGCACCCAGTGTCTATGGGTGTGAGGGGTCTGAGTGCAGCAGCAGGAGCAGGAGCAGGCTCAGAGTGATGCGTGCCTGTGGTGCCACCATGGGAAAGACCAGAGCTGCAGCCTCCAATGCTGTTTGGAGCCATTCTGTTCCACAACTAAAGCTGGGCTGGATATTTTATTCATAGCAAACATATTAGGCTTCTTCTGTGATGTTTGCCCTTCTCCCTCCTCAGGCCCTCCCCTTTCAGGGCACTGACGTAGGTAATGATTTCCACTCTGCAAGAATGGAGTTCATAGCTTCATACTAGGAATAAACATGCAATTTAGCCACGGGTGACTTCATGACTGTAATTCATATTCTGAAACGGGGCAAGTATTTTGCTTATAGACAAGCAGATCACGTGGTTGCAATTGAAATTTAGGCATCAAAACACTAAGCATGACATTTGCAGAGCAGCATCCTAATAGAAGTGGTGAAAAAGGAGTGAGGCACAAGCTGTCCCTCTCTGGCAGCTCCCTGCCAGGGCCCTGCTCTGCCATTAGTGTCCTTGCCAGGATGTAACCCTGCACGGCTTCCCTTGTTAAACATGTGGACTTTATTTTGGTAAGTTTAAAAAGGCATGGAAATGAAATGCATTCCATTCGGGAGGGAAGCTGAAGATCTGCAGAGGCTGTTGAGTCACTTTGTTTGAAGAAAGGATGCATGAAAATGAAGAGAGGGTCTTTCATCGGCTGCTAGTCACATGGGGATTCTAGGAGCATCTGAGCAGGATTATGTCCTTTGTACCTGTGAAAAGGTGAGGCATGCATCATGCACTACGGAAAGACCTGAGAAGAATGAAATGCCCTGCAAGAAAGGAAATTTTTGTCATGATTATTCAGCTTGTAAAAAAAAGAAGAGCAAGAGAGACTGGTAAAGGAAGGACACACAGCCAGTCTCAGAAGCATTCAGAGCCATAAGACTGTTGCTCAGAGCAGTCTCATTCCTGCAAAGACACACAGTTAATGTTAGAGGTTGAGCAGCCCAAACAGACAAGCTAAGCACGCATTTATATTCCCTGTCAAACTACAGCATCTGTTTGTGTGCTTAAATGCTTCCTCGACAGTATGG
Source organism: Syrrhaptes paradoxus (assembly GCA_013400615.1). Taxonomy (NCBI): domain Eukaryota; kingdom Metazoa; phylum Chordata; class Aves; order Pterocliformes; family Pteroclidae; genus Syrrhaptes; species Syrrhaptes paradoxus. The sequence continues at coordinate 63,873 of VZTO01027423.1, forward strand.
GAAGATGGACAATGGATTAAGTGGGCATCTCTGGAAATCTGGGGTTGGGACTGATCACTCCGTGCTCCTGCATGGAGAGCAAAGCTCCCCAAAGAGGCCTTGCTGTCCTCTCACACGAGGGTAGGTGAACAGTAAAAAAACAAGCAAGAGCAGCTTCAGGAGTCAAATCAAACTGATGTCTGAAGTAGCCCAACTTAGGAGGGAGCTAACACTCCGAGAGCTGAATCCTTTACCTGGAGAGTTACCCAGGGTTATGGATGCAGGTGTTGGTCAGTGAGCTGCAGACATGGGGAAGACTGGTTTATCTGGAGAAATGTGTCCTTCCTCCCCTTGCCTTTGCATGGCAATAGGCCAGCTCCCCCGTGTCCTGCAGGCAAGAGACCAAACATGTTGATTTCAAGTGTCCTGATTGCCTGATGAGTACATGCATGTCCACCAACCAGCCAGCTGCTGCCACGGACAGGGTACCAACAGCTGGATTTCATCCTGCCCTTCTCTCCCCTGAGAGCTGAGCTTGCCCATCTCTGAGGAGCAGACAATTTTCATGGCAAGTAGGATACTTCACCCTGACATCTCCATCCTGTCATCAGGCTGGACTGAAACAGGCCAGCAGGTTCACAGGGGTTTTGGGAGAAGGTACACATGGGACCAACAGACAGCCTCATCACATCAGCCTTTTTTTCTTTAGCAAACCAAGCTAAAAATAATAACAGTAGGAGACAGACGTTTGAGAAGCTGAGAATAAGTCACAAATGTCATGTGAATCATAGGGCCTAAAAGCATGCCTGGGCTATCTCAGGCAACTGCATCATGTTATTCCTTTCATACACCGTCCTCAAGGAGGGTTTGATCTTTCTCTCCACCTCCTCAATAGAAAGCTTGAGTTACCCTTTATTCATCTGGTCACTGAACACATCCTCCTAACTTCCAGCCTGAATTTGTGTCACTTTCTTGGGTGACTTTATTGAAACAAGAACTTAGACTGCGCACAATGAACTTTAAATTCTAAGGAAAAGTATGAAGTCAGGAAAAACAAAGCCAGATATTGAAGAGCCGAGAGTAATGTCTGGGAAACAGAGACTGCAAAATGCCTGTTGGTCTGTATTTCGGTGAACGATGCTTCCTTGTGATTGTGTAATGCCTATCGGACAATGTGCTCAGGAAGCCAAGGCTGGACTACCACCCATGTTTCTGAAGTCCAGCCTCACAAACATTGGTTATGGGGTTGGCACACCTTCACTATCCCTGGTACAAATGCTATTTCTAGTGTAACAGTTACAACGCTCTTGCACTGCAGCAAGGTCCTGTTGTGCATGGTGCTGGTGAAAGATCACTTCACTGGTCAAATAACCTTGGTTATTGTAAGATGGCTTAAATGAAAAGTGAGGCTGAGGGTGAAATAGCAGTGAGCAGAGAACCAGAAAACATTTTGTATATGCTAGGAAGTACTAGCTTGTGTGATGACTTTTCTCATCAGCCTTTGCTTAACTTCTTGAGAGGAGAGGAAGTTTTTCATGCAACAGTCACCATCTCACCTGAAACCCGCAGCAACAACAGGGCTGATGTGTTACTGCTGTGTAACAGTCCTGAGATCATTGCTGCTCGGAGGAGACAGCCCCAGGATCGGTCTGCAAGCTGTCAGAAAACAGCTATTGCTGCATATCGGATGCACACCATATAGTGAACGCACAAGCTGCACCAGCCTGTATTTTGGTGTGGATCAAGTAAGGCATCTTTGGGCCACATACAGCAGCAACTGGACCTTGCCTTCCCCCTTACACTCCGCAGGGGTATATTTTGTAGCAGCCTTCGGAAGAAAGGGTCGGGTTGAATGAGCTGCTCTAGTGGATGCTGTAAAAATACAAAAAAAATCAGTGCTGTGAAAAGCTCAGCAGTTAACACATCAAGGCACTACGGATGGAGGAAATACAATGAAAAGGAAAAGAAAACGGTGTGATGGGTTAGCCCTTGGCTGGGGGCCAAACCACACATGCCCGCTCACACAATTCCTGCCCCCACTCAATCATAGGGGAGAGAATTAAAGGGGTAAATGGAAAAGAGGACTCACAGGTTGAGATAAGGACAATTTAATAACTAAACTACAATAATATAAAAAATAATACTATATACAAATATACAAATGAGTGATACACAGTGATACTGTGCCCCCCACCCGATGACCAAAGGCCCAGCCCGCTCCCGGCCAGTGATCCCAGAGGAGGGAGAGAATGAGTGATACATGATGATACTGCCCCCCCACTCAATGGCCAAAGGCTCAGCCTGTTGCTGGCTAATGATCCTAGAATTACACTCACGATTGCCCCAGATGGGGGGGTGCACCGCTCCTGGAGGCACTCACAGAACAGAGATAACAGTCTGAGCATCCCAAACCGAGAGCTGACCGGACTGGGGGGAAAACGACCACATGGCCACAGCTAACAAGCCCCCCGAGAGGGAGGGTCCCGAAACTCACGGAACGGACATAACGATTCAAGCGTCCCAGACCGAGAGCTGACCGGAGTGTGTGTGTGGGGGAAGGAAGGCCTTGGGAGAGCAAGGAACCCCAAGGGAAGCAAAAGAGAGTGATCTCCCAGAAGGGTCCTCACCTATATACTGGGCATGACGTGCATGTTATGGAATAAAATCATTGGCTATTCTGAGTTTCAGTCTTAACATAAGGGCAAATCCTATGCTAGCAACAGGCTGTGCCTCTTTGCTTGTCTGCCGACCTTGGCAGCAGAACAAAACATCGTTTATCAGCTTTTCTCCTGAGCATAAATCCAAAACACAGCCTCTTGCTAGCTATTTATGAAGAAGAGGAAAAAGAAGTTAACTCTCTGCTTAACCCAGGACAAACGGCCAAGATACAGTATAGGAGCAGAGGGATTAATTTACTCTAATTAAAGCATTTGGATGAGGAGAAATAGATATCTCCAGAGCAGTCTGCACATCCTAAGGTATAACATATAACACATCACATGGAACACTCTCTAGACAGCCCTGTTGATACCAGCGAGCTCTAAAAGGAGCTTGGGATGTCTGGCATCTGCCTGAATTAGGTGTGGTGAATTGCACCCAGGAAATCAAATGTATTAGTTGAAGGCATGGTGTGGTCGTTTCAGCCTTGTGGGATTTGGAGTGGATTATTTTAAAAAGTATGAACAAATGATTTCATGGTCTCATGACAAATTCCTTGTCCAATGATTAGATATGACAAGTAGGTGCTGTGTTAGTCGAGGACATTCCCAGAGTGGAGCAGAGCCACTTGAGAAGACTGAAGAGGATATGCAATGAAGGAGAACATGGTGGGGGAAGCTCTGAAGGAGCCTCTCAAGCCCGAGTCCACATCAGCAACACTGGTCTGGACCAACCACCATTATATCTGGCAGCTGATACAAATCCAGATTTGCCAAAAGTCTTAGGTTTTGACAGAAGCTCTCTTCAAGTTAATAAAGTGCCCAGGACTGAAGCAGAGTTCCATCCCCAAACCATGATGACTGCTTGTGATCAGGAAGGGCATCACATGCATTTCCCAGAAATTGGAGGTTCCCATCCCAAATGAAAGACCCATTTTTTCATTTCAATATCCCATCAGTACACGCATCAGGAGCAGCAGCAACAGCGTTTGCAGCAGGAGGTGGGGCAGAGGCAGCAGTCAAGCAGAGAAACACAAGAAACCTGTGACCCTTCCCAGACTGACTTTAGTTCACGTGACGGGACGGAGGAGATGGGGAGAGGCTGTAGTGACATGTCAGTTTATTAGCCCTCAGAAAGGCCAACAAGGTGCTTTGCCAGCAAGGGCAGGTCAGTGTCTGGGTTTGCCCATGTTTTGTAGTTTGTGGGAATCATTGCGCCTCCCCAGCTGTAAATGCCAAGCTGGCCAGGTGTTATGCAGGGAAAATGCCATTTCACCCTCAATCAGGGCATGTGCTATCTGCCCCTGGCACACAACTTGTTGAGCACTACTGGGCACCCTCCCTGGACTCTCTGCTTGCAGACAGTCTATGGGGTGGTCATCCCAGAGCTCTTCCGGGAGTCAGGCAGTGCTTTTGGAGTGAAACAGGTCCAAATGCGTTAAGAGGGTTACCTTAGAAGGAGAGGACCTACAATTGCATTTATACCTAATGTGAAGGGAGCAGATGGGCAAATTCTTCTCGGGGCAGGTGCAAGGAGAGAGATGGGTCTCATCCACAGGCACCACCAGTGTCCGCCACCACCATCCACCCCTACAGCACCATCCCCACCAATGTCACGACAGCTCTGATACATCTTCCTCCACGGGTGGGTGAGCTGGCGTAGAACTGCACATCCGTCACTTCACTGCAGACCTTTACATCTGAGGAACCCAGAAACCCTTCACCCGTGATCTTACTCTAATTAAAGCATTGTCCAGCTGAGGGATGGGAATGTGACTGACCTATGCTGTACAGTTTAGTAAAGCAAGGGGAAGAAACAGTCTCTGCATTTGTGAGATTCTGTTCTTCTGTGAACAGAAAAATGAAAATACCCCCTGAAGGCCTTTCTTTGGTCAAAATGCCACGATTCCAAAAAATAATTAGCCACTGTGAGTTCCAAAGTTTCTCCTTTTTATTTTTTATTTTTAATAAGAAATATAGCTGATTCACTTAAATGTAAACAGGATTTACAGAGGTGTAAGAGAAAGTTTTTTCTTAATGGTTCCTGCATATTTTTGTGTCTCATTGTGAGGATGTCTTCTGCTTCAGCAGTAGCTATCAAAGGACATGCCAGAGCTACAGCAGCATGGTGCTTTGTCAGTTCTGTAACTCTAGTTAACCTCAGACGAGAAGGACACTATAGCTGAAATGTAATAACAAACTATTGGGCAACATGATCTCCTGTTTCTCAAGTGATCAAACAAATTATTCATCATTCTAGACTGAACCTAAACTGACAGGAACCTTTTAATTTAAAGCAAACTATGGATCTCAGGCTATCTAACATGAATGATGATTTTTTGCTCTTTTTTTTTTTCTCCCTTAATTAAATGAAAGTGGGTGTTATAATTCAAACATTCCCACGCACTGCTGAATGAATGCAAATTTTTTCCGTGATTATTCATGCAGCACAGTAGCAGGCTGAAACCAGCAGTGTTAATTCCCCAGTGATTCCTCCTGAACATACAGGGTGCATACAAAGAATTACAGTAGCTCCTGGAGACCCACCACGGAGGGCCTTATTGTGCCAAGTCGTGCACAGAGTAATAGGAAATGGCAGTGCATGCTCCAGAATTTCCACTCTAAAGCAGAGGTTTAATGTGATGGAGAGTCTGGGAGCAAGAAGGAGATGCCCTCCTTTCCCCATCGCAAGACCCCACACAGTGTGCACCTGGTGATGTTTGACAAAGCAAAGCCTGACCATCTTGGGTTCCTTGGGTCCATCCCTGCTTAGCAGTGGGATGAGGCAGTGCACAGGCAGGAGGAAGGTGGAAGAGATGGATAAAGAGGTGAGACATGCTGTTTTGAAGGTGGCAGCTCTGCCCAATGCAGAGAGCCCAGGGAGCATCCCATCACTGGGGCATCTGGAGCACAAGGGCTGCTCACACTGTGGGGCACAGCTAGACAGAGGGTCAGTCACAATCAGAGTGTACCTTGTGCCATTGCCATCAAGTGGGTTTTGCAGAAGAGGTGAGGCTGGGAGGTCAGTGTGGGTCCTGGTACTACTGGTCTCCTCTGCTGCACCCCTGCATGGTGGGATACCACTGACTACACCAACGCTGGTGGCCTAAGCAGGATGAGGTGTTGAATGTCCTCAGATGCAAGTAACTTGATTTTCCCCAGTGCCATGCAAAGAGATACCGCTATGGGCAGTGGGAGATGAGGGCCAGTACAGGTGGGTGACTGGGGTCTCCCCCCATACCTGCAAGGCTGGATCTCTCCAGGGTGCCCTAAGGAGCCTTGGTTCCCTGTGATCCATCCTTTAGCACATCCCACCACCCACAGGACTCTCCACAATGCCACGCCTGCCCCCCGGTGCAGCTGCAGCCCTGGCACACATGAACACCTCTCAGGCAGCCCTGCGGTGTCACCCAGTCAGCAGCAGGCTCTGCTCTAGCACACTGCCATGCTGCCCAGCTTTTCACATCCCAGCGCTCCCAGTTCTTCCCCCAGCAGAGACACCCAGCTTTGCCTTCGCTTATGACTTTGGAGCATACCTCCAAGGCAGAAGAGCACACACACACAGAGGTCATATGTGTTGTGAGTTGAAGGAGCCCATCGCTATGGGTAACAAGGATCCCAAATACAGCTCCAACTCCTTTCCTGACAGGAAGGATGTGGAACACTAAGAAAACAACCCTGGTGAGGCTGCCCAGACAGCATTTTCCCTTTCACTAAACAAAATCAAGGTGTCCTCTGACCACTTGGTCCAAGCTATCCAAGGGACATTGTACCTGTCATTTCTTTCATTTCCTATGAAAGATACTGTTCCCTGCCCCATGCACAAAGGCAGACTCATGCATCCAGGAGAAGGAGCTCTCTACAGCTGTCCTGGGAGCATAGAAATCACTAAAAAAGAGATCAGGATGAGGGGAAACGCAAGGATGTCCAGAAAAAAATGCATAACTCTGCCTTCCTCAAGGGCAGTCCCTCATGAATGACAGTGGGAAGTGTGGAAAATACAAGAGCAGTAGAAATGGGGGCATGTACAAGCAACCTGTCTTCTTGGTGACTTCTGCCAAAGGAGGGCTTAGGGCTGTTGCTGAGCAGGAGATTGTATCTGCAATATCATGCTTAATAAACACAGTCAGAGCTAATTTGTTCAGTCTAGTTTGAATCTCTGTACAGTTTCCACCTTCATAATTACCACAGCAATCAGTTCCATTGTTTTATAGGTACTCTGTGAAAAAGAACTTTCTCTTGTTTGTGCCGAACCTGCTGATGGCTGGAGTCACCCTAGCTCTTACAGTGTGAGAAATAGTGAAGAACCTCTACTTCTTTTCCCTACTCTATGGTATCCCAAAATCAATGGACCCCAATGGGATATGTAGGTCTTTATAGACCCTTGGTTGTCTGTTTCCCACGGTGGAGACCCCTGGTCTACTTTGCTTCTTTTAGTCAGGAAACCATTTTATACTCCTAAATATCCTTCTCTGGACTTTTTTTAGCTCTGAGATGAGGGGAAAAGACCTGCATTCTGCATTCACAGTTACACTTCTCATTATTTAGTAACATAATGACATTTTCTGCCCTATTCTTAATTTCATAACAATCACCTTACAAAATCTTCAAGCCCTTTACAGTAGCACTGCCTTACCTTCACAGTTTCAAACAGCATTGCCTCATATCAAACATCTCAGTCCACAGGAAACTATGATCTGACTTTTCAGTGCTTCCCACAATTCCAATTGAAGTTGTTCTACCCAAATTTCCCCTGAAGTGCAATCAGATAAAGATACATACATTCCTCTAGGGAATTAACCTACATATTTCTTGTGAGCAAACAACCATCTGTCTCCATCTGAGATATGCACACTCCAGAACATGCCTGACTAAGCCCTGGGGTTGCCCACATCTCCCCTGTGACAGCCCTGAACACTGGATACTACCACACACAAGATGGAGCACTATTTTACCCCACAGACACCTGTTAATTTCAATAAATGTCAGACAGACATTAAAGAGTCCAATCCATTAGAAATTATGCTCTGTTGGGCCATCAGAAGAAATAAATCCATGTTTTTTCTGGGCCTCAGCAGTTCAGCACCTCTGTTTCTTCCCCATACAACTGCAGGAAAATGCTTTCCTGGGAAGAGAAGGGGATCATGGTGAGGCACTGGAAGGCTCCCAGTGGTCTCTGGTGAAATGTTACACTCTCTCAGCACTGGGAATCTTGGACCTTCCCAGTCTGAGGTCAATGCCCTGTCTCTGAGAAGGGCTGTCACAGGCTTCAGAGGAAGAAGCACGAAATCACATCAGATCATTGTGGAAATACTCTCTCTAACAGAAATGGCTCCTTTGCTCCTATTTATTTGGAGCACTAACTTGCCTCGTACTGAGGATCCTCAACCATTCCAGAACTCACAGAGGTTTTATTTATCTTGTAATTTTTGCTAATAAATCTGTGTATTCCTATTACCCAGAAAAATATCCAATTTTATTTTGATTCATACTAATCTCTTGGCCACAGTGATCTACTAAACTTCTACCATAATGCAGCACAAATGTTGAAATTAGCTTTGGGTTAGAAACCTGTAGCAGGGACTTACCTCACACAAACATTGATGAAAGGCCTATGCAAAATGATGTCTAGCTCTTACAGAGCACTTTTTCGTAGATCTCAAAACTATTTGAAAAAAAAGGGTCTACATAATTCTACTTTTCTTTAAAACTGAAATGACTCATTCTTGTCTAATAAATCAGCAACTTAGTGTCAGACTTCTAGTCTGACTCCAGGGATCTACCAAAGAGTCTACAGAGTCTTCCAAAAAGTGAATGAAATTATGGACAGTATGAATATATGTAGATCTCCTAACATGTCTCCTGGCCATCTTCATGCTGCACAGCTGTACTATGGACCTGCACTAACCCACGTTATGTTGCTTTTGCCTTCCTGGGTAAAGAAGGGGGTCATGGTGAGGCACTGGAAGGCTCCCAGTGGTCTCTGGTGAAATGTTACACTCTCTCAGCACTGGGAATCTTGGACCTTCCCAGTCTGAGGTCAATGCCCTGTCTCTGAGAAGGGCTGTCAGAGACTTCAGAGGAAGTGACCTGTCATGTCACTCTTAAGCAGCGTGGGCCCTCGTGGAAAAGACCAAGTGAACACTGCACTGTGTTAGCAAGTGCGTAGCCCGTAGGTCAAGGGAAGTGTCATTGCCCTTTACTCAATATTTCTGAGACTGCATCTGGACCACATGCTGTGTCTGATTTTGGGCTCCCCCACACTGAAAGGCATGAGCATAGTGGAGCAATCCCACTGGAGGGCCACCAAAATGGCCAGGCAGCTGGACTCCGCTGTGCACAAAGGGAGCCTGAAAGTTCTGGGCTTGTTCAGCCTGGAGAAGACTAATTTTTTTTCCTGTGATTCCATGATTTTGAGTACTGAAGACCCTAGAAATTGCACCAGTTCAGCACTAGGTAATAAATCCCTGGATATGGTCTGTTTACCAGTTGGTCAAACATTTGAGAAGCCTTCGGTATTAAAGTCATAACACAGAAGTTAAGATAGTTATCAAGAACTTTTGAAGTCAGCTGTAATGTGAGTTTTGCAATCTTCCCAGCTCCTCCCTGTTAAAGATAACAACTTCCACATTGAACTAAGGGGCACTCAAAATACTTCATAATCTAGGCAAGGTGCCTCATGCCAGATTTAGCACAGCAGTTTAAAGGGAGCTTGAGTCCAATCTGTGTTTTACATAACCCATATGTACTAAATCCCAAAAGGTGGAATAAGGCTACTAGAATCAGCTGATACTAAGTGAAAATGTGAGTAATGCTTGAATGTTTCAGAAAATATATTTTTTTCTCTGTAGTTAGCAATGTATGAGTCATTCAGGCTCCCTAGCTACTGCACTACATGAATGACTCAAAACTCCACTGAGGACAGAGGCACAAGCAGTTCTCTCTTTGTGCCAGATTTTCTCCTTTTAAGCCATCTCCTTGCTGTATCTCCCCCACTTCAAAAAAAGGAGAATCTCTTTCCCTATTACTTTCTTCCATCATCCCTATGCAAGCCCAGATAAAACATCATGCACAAGGATGGTCAGTGCTCATTGTGATTAAAAAAAACACAGGACATAATGCATTAAAGTAATTTCAGGTAACCATTTTTAAGATGTGAAAATGTACCTAAACTAGTCTCTTCTCTGAACTACTCTGAAGTTCTTGGAAGAGCAAGGGCACAGCACTTAGATGTCCTCCATGGAATTTTTTGTGCAGCATTTTTTTGGGAGCAAGTTTTGAATTCAGTTCACTGTGGACCATGATCCTCAGTCCCTGGAGACCTGTATGGGTTTAGTAATCCCTGCTTAGTTTAAATGGGATAAATTTCTGCTGAGAGGATCCATTTCAATTTGCACCAATTATCTCCACCAGAATAACACACACATTTCCATCTTTAGTTATTACTGGCCACATGCCTGAACTCAGGTTCCCTCTGCAGAGCTCTGAGCTGCTCTTCAGAGTCACAGGCAAATCTATCTTCGGTGTCACGTTCCCAGTGTCTCATCACTTGATGCATCACATGAGTCATTTTCCAGGGACTGAAAGATGGAGAGGGAGAAATCACGCTGGTCTGTATATTAGTTGTCACTTGAAGAAACTGTGCTGCATGATCTGGCTATTGCCTAACCCCATTACCTCACCTCTGGGCTGATCACCAGCATCTTGTTCTCTGGATCACAGCTGTGTTGCAATGACCATGGGGTGTTCTGGACAGTGATAATTTCCTCTTTTCAAAATACTTCCACCATAAGACCAGTCTGACTCTCTGGACACATAATGAAAACAAGTGTACATGGTCATTTGTTAGAGCAAATCTCAGTAATGAGAGCCACTGGTTTCAGTTCTGCAGTTTGTTTCCTGTTTTTAAAAAGTTACCAAGTTCAGAAGGAATTACTGTGATTTGTTTCCCTAAGCCATTCTTCTCTTTACACATTTTTAATTCAGCTTTTTCAGAAGTTATTTGAGTTTAATTTTCTTTGATCCTGCTAATCTTCAACCAAGCAGATACCTAGTGTTTCATCCCACCAAAAGCTGCTCTGTACTTCCCAGTGTCCGAGGAGCTTGTGCTGTGATCGAAAAAGCAAGGTTCCTGTCCTCAGGGGTGTAGCTGCCGCCTTCTGGATACAACATCTTTACACAGATGGAAGCAACAGTTGTCCAAGAGACACAAAATCTTAATGCTGTTAACACAAAGTCTGTTTGCTAGAATTTTTATTTAAGAGTTAACCATTTCATTGCTGTCCACCTTAACTGTCTGGAACCAAAACAATGATTCAAGAGTGGGAAACACTGCTAAGTAGGCAGAAGCTTTCACTACCAGGTAAATCTAGTTTGGATGAGTCCCTTCAGCTTTTCTAGAGCCTCTTCTATTGCCACCATGAAACACAGCGCTTTTCTGGGTCAGTCATTGTTTCTGTTACCCTGGCACTTCCAAAATAGTTTTTGATCATGAGTCTCAAACTATGGCCAAAGTCTCTCAGCTGACCCAGATTCATTCCATTGGTGTTTAGACACCTAATTCAGGAGTTCAAATTATGCTATAGTCAACTGAGAAAGCAGATATCCATCCAGAAGAAGCAGATATCCAAGGCCAGGTTGGATGAGGCTTTGAGCAACCTGATCTAGTGGAAGGTATCCCTGCCCATGGCAAGGGGGCTAGAAGTAGATGATCTTTAAGGTCACTTCCTACTCAAACCCTTCTATGATTCTATGATATGATAAGAAGTATGTGGATATATAAGGAGCAGGAGAGGGAGTTGGACTTTTTCAACCTGAAGAAGAGAAAGACTGGAGGATCTCAATGCTTACCCCAGCTATGCAATGGTATCAGGCAGAGAAGACAAAGACAAACTTTTCTCAAGGTGTACAGCGACAGGAGAAGAGGGCACAGATACAAACAGCAAAACCAGAAATTCCAATCAGATTTTAGGAAATAATTTTTCACCATGATGATGGTCAAATACTGGAGCACGTATTGGAGAGGTAGTGACGTCTCCACTTCTGGAGATATTCAGAACTCAGACAGAAAAGGCCCTGAACAACATGCTGTGACTGGATGTGTTTTGAGTGGGCGGGTTGGACCAGTGGACCTCCAGAGGCCCTTTGCAACCCAAATTTTCCTATGGCTTAATAGTTCTGTGGGTTTGCAGGACTTCTCAGATATTGATCGACAGTCAAAGCCAACCTATTAAGTTGCCTTTCACTGTGTAGCTTAAGGGAATTTTATACTGGTAATGAGTTCTCTCTTTTGGCTAGTTCATCACAGTTTAATTTTGTTTCAGGTCAGGACTTATTTATCATATAAAAGTACCTTAGCCATAATGATACCTGAAATCTTTTGGACATCATCTAAAAATACTAATTTCTTTCTTTCATTTTAGCTCCACTTAGAGGGTCTCAATTTTTCCTTGCTCATCATTTTACCAGCTGAATTATTTCTGTATTAATCTCTTCCATTCCTTAACTTCTTCTTGCCTGTTGGCAGCAAAAATATTTGGCACTGAAAATTCACAGAATATCAGTATATGTGGCCTTTTAACATGATTAATTAGTGTTTGAAAATAACTTTGTAATCAGTCAAGGAAAAACTGCAAGTGTGTGAGAGTAAACAGAGAGGTCTTTTCTTTTATGGTCTTTTCCTTTACTTTTTTGCTTGATTTGTTTTCTAAACAGTGACACAAGCAAACGTATCAGGACCCAAATTGGAAAGCCACTTCTTACCATGTTGGATTAAAGGAACAGAAGACCAGTGGAGGGATTTTGCTTGCTTTTTGAAAGATAAGGCAGCTCTGGCTTGCTCTATACATTTGCAGGCAGCTTAGTGCTCCATCAGCCCCTGTTATTTTCTCAGTTAAATGCTTATCTGAAAACCTTGCCCAGCAATCTTACCAAATGATGGCTTTCTCACTACTGTTGCTTTCAAAGCAAATACTCACACAACCTTGTTTGGCATGTTATCTCCTATCAGCTCTTATTCAATTGTGAAAAATGGCTTGAAAAACAACAGGAAACCCAAGAAAATGTGATAACAAACAGCAGTGTGTCAGGGTTTAGGAAAGCGTGATTACGAGCACCATGGAGACCATTGTCAGGTCAGATCTGTCTTTTCTAATTAACTGAAATAGAAGAAAAATAGCATGTTAACAAGACTAACAAATGAAATTACTAAATTGTAGCTGTTAATATCAGTAAGTATCACTCCCTGTATTATCTCAGAAGAGATCAACCTAGGAAATAATATTCTTTTCATTATTAATATCTATGTTTCTCAGTTTTCTTTTTTTTTTTCTCATTTCATCTCACAGAGGTTTGAAAATGTTCTGTGAGAGCCTCCTGAGGACTGTACTGGAATTGGCCTTCTTGTACATTAGTTCAGAGATCAAACTCTTTTGCAGGGAAGAAAAACAGTGCTTTTGGCTATTCCCTTTTCCTAATTTACAAACTTAAAGATGTCCATACTGATTTGTCTAGGTCCCTAGAGCACAATTCTAGGCTACACCATGAAGCTTCTCTATTTCCTTTTGATATTTTCAGAATCTGATCCCAGAAAATTAATTTAGGGGCAGAATTATTAAGCATGTTTTTACTCCATTTTAAAGCTTCTTAAGGTGTTCTCCCAGAAAGATGGAAAATGAACAGTCTTGGAGAGAGAGCACAGATACACATTTCTGTGCAAAGGAGTGGAAGGCAGGTTGCAGAATTTTTTACCAGTGATTTGGAGGTATCTAAAATCACTGCTGGCAAAATCATGACTAAGCCAAGCACTGACTAACAGGTAAGTAAATGAGGAAGACAAGTAAGTAATGAGGAAGACAAAGCTGTGTCTCTCTTGCCATAGAGACTAATCTGGATTGATCAGCACATCAGCACCATTAAAGCATAGGTTGTAATACACTTCAGTGAAATTAAAAATAAGTGTGCATCATTCAGTAAGATGACAGATAAACCTCTCTCTATATTAAGAAGTTCTCCAGTCACTACATGTTTACTGGTCATGTTCATGTTTGTAATGAAAAACTAAAAGATGCTGCTCATAGCATTGTCAAAGACTGCAGTCCTGCCAATGTTTTTATGAGCCAGTGTGGAAACATTGAGAACTACAGAGAAGGGCAGACTCCTGCTCCTTTGATGTCTGTACAGCCTTGGCCACTTCCTTAAGCACATTTTTTGGTGGGACTTTGTAGCCAAGAGCAGCAATTCTATTTCAGTCTCACCCACCCTACCTATTCCTTTATCCAAGATAGAAATGACTGGCAATTCGTAACATCCTAGAAAACTTTGGTAATGCCCATACAGATGCTAGTAACTGCTCTTTCCACGCATACAGTCCTGTTCCAAACACTCTCCAGTAAAAATTGACTTTCCCTGTGCTTTTTATAGTGCACCTCTCAAGGGCCTATGCAAAGAAAAAGTAAACAGCTATGACTATAAATCGTACAATTCCCCTAAACCAGAACTCTTTTCATCTAACTGCTACAAAGATATGCAGCAGGCTGTTCTCAATGTCAGTGAGTTAAATGCCTTCCTCCATCACACCACACTCCTGGTTCTCCATATAAGAGAGACACATGACAAACACAAATACAGCATGCAGAGCATCTCACTGAAGTAACTATGAATATACAGATTGCATATGTGCCATCAGTGTTGGCTTGCAAATAGTACAGCAACAGCAATGCCTCCTTCTAATAGATTCAGTGGCTGGCAAACACAATACCAAGCCTTTTCCAAGCACTAAACCTCAGTATAAACAATGCAAAATCCATTTTCACACTATCTTCTGCTACACAAATGGGTTTGAAGTAGATGACATCCCAGCAAAAAGATCTAGACAGGTTCATTTTGCTGGACTGACTGAAACTCAGAGGTCTCCAGTACAATCTCATCTTTGCTCTCCATGTCATGTGGCAACATAAACACATGACACCTCATGCAAAGCTTCATCTCTGCTACTTCCACACATGGCTGAAATGGCTCTACTTCCATTCCTGACCATTTATATTTCATGCTGCTTATTGTGCTTCCCATGATAATTGCATCTCTATAGCAGTGTAAGAACAGGAGCCGCTTCGCACAGGAGCCCCCATTCATTCTTAGTCTCACAGAAAACATGAGTTGTAGATGTTTCTCAAATTGCCTGGGGAGACCACATGCTCCAAAGGTAATTCAGGGCATTGGGTCCCCACAAGAGTCACTATATGAGAGAAATATAACACAAGAGAGATCAGAGCAGCACATGGAGTGTATGGAGACTTCAAGAGCAGTGCCTACAGAAAATTAATATGACTGCAGTCACCACCACAGTGGTGACCCAGTGCACCCACCTGCCCCCAGGGTGCTGCTGAAGGAGCAGACTCAACACACAAGGTCACCAGGAGAGACAAGTGCCTCACCCCAGAAGAGGAGTTGTTTGAAATTATTTCTCCTCCATACCCTTCACTGCTGATCTTCTTCCTTTCCTGCACAAAGCTTAGCCTGGGATTCACAGTAAAGCCAGAAGGGCAATGCACTCAGGTCCTCACTGCAAACCGTTGGCTTGGTACATGAGAACTTGTGTATGGGCACATGTAAGGCATTTGAATGAGCCAAGCAGACACTCTCAGAACAGTTTCCAAGCTTAAGCTCACAGCATCCCAGGGAACAGGAGAGAAGGAGAACATGTCCCAGAGCTCCAGCTACCCAAACAGCAAGTAGCTTTTAATGGGTGGATGACTTTAAGACAACAAATGAAGCCTACCATTCCAGTTTTTGTCTAGGTGAGTCTTTACTGATATTTAATCTGTCTCCTCACAGGCTCACACAGCATCTCTGCTTTACCCTGATTAATTCTGAGTTTGTCAGCAGCATGTTTTTTTCTTGGTTTGAACCCCTCATCCTCATCATCTCAGTTATTGTTGCCCTGGGATACTGCCACAGGCTTAGCTCTCATCTAGTGCTACAAAGGCACCAACTCTAGTCATGGCTCTATGGCAAGGAACATGACCAACAGCTGCTTCCTTGGAGGTATTTTTGTTTTATGCAGGCTGGGAAAAATTTCTCAGACAATCTCTTACTTCTTTAGTAATAAAGTCAACCAGTAAGTTAAGTGCTCCTGCCAGAAGCTTTCTTCTTATTTCAGAAAAGAAGGTTTTTTAACTTTGAGAATTAAATTACATGAACAAAGCAGTATTTTAGAAGTCTCATCTAGACACAGTTTTCTCATAGTAAGGCTTCATTTTTTTTAATAAACAGGACCAAATTGTTCTCGGTTCCATGATTTCCATCTGCCATTAGAATCAATGAGAATTATGCATATATACCTGAGGAAAAATGTGACTGTTAGTTCTTAGAAAACAGAGAGGAATGAATTAAAAATAGATTTTGGATTAAAAATATCAGAAGGATCGGCTGACTATGTGCTACAGAAAGGAAAAGAGCTGACTTAGAAATTCTTAGGAATCAAGGTTATCATAAGAATCCTGCCAAGGCATTTTTCTATAGTGGTATATACAGCTATTTTGACTTGCAAACTGTTAGAGAAACATAAACTGCTTTATTTCTTTGTCCTAGTTAGATTAGTCAAGTACTTAAGCACTTTATCTTTTAATTAATTGTATCAGCTAAGTATGTATTTTAAAACTGAATTTCTGCACAGAAATGCCCAACATATTCATCACTTCTCATACATCCCTCTTCTCCACAGCCTGCCAAGCACTGAGTCATAGCTCCATTTTATTCTATTCTTTCCATTGCTGCACAGCAATTACACAGTCTGAGAAATTCATATTTGTTGTTTAATCATCAGGGGGACCAGCCATTCATAAGAGAAGGAGACAGCAGCCTGTGCAGAAAGAGGATGATTTAAGGGAGGGTTGGAGAACATGATCTGGTTAAAAGTCAACTAAACTTAGTAAATGGAAGATTCGGAAGCTGTGATGGCAGGTCATCTCTTCTGGCAGTCTATTTTAAAAGAAAAATTGTAAAGGAAGAAAACAGCTGCTTGGATTTATGTTCATTGTGCCAACCTGCAAACTTCTTATTTTCCAAAACTTTGCTAATCTAGAAGGAACAGAAATGGCATGTGACCTTTTTTGTGGGTTTGGATTGTAAAACAAAATTCAAAGCAAGTATTTTCTAACCACACATCATCTTATTTGCCCACTGAGGATGGAGCAATACCAGTGGCTAAACACAAAGATAATTCCAGTCAAATGACTTCTCAACCTCATCCACACCAGTGTGGATTTGTAGCAGTTATGCTTCCCAAGGCAGATGCCCCAGAAATGTGACCCTGAACTTATTCCTAGTTAGCACTGCAGCGCAATCCCTCCTTCCTGAGTGCTTGCACAGAAACAGAGAGGGACAGAAGAATGTTTGGCCCCACAAGGTTCATTTTAACAAATGTTAAAAATACAGAATCTGATTTCAAAAGCCCCAAGGTTGGACAAATGAAATCACAACAATCTTCTTCTACTTCAGGAGAAGTGCAGATTGTCCTGATGAAAACATAAGGTTTCAGGTTGTGTTTCACAGATACAAACATTAATTCGTCATGAAACTGTTCCTGACCAGAGAAGTCAAAAGCCCTCAGATAATGGCCCAAAGCAACATGCCCAAGTCATCCTGCAGGGCTGTGCAGGCAAGTAGCATGTCTTTAAGGGTTGTGCTCAGGGTCTACTTGGTCTGTTATGAACCGCTGTGCAAGGACCGTAAATGACAGACAAATAAACACTTTATCTGGAAATTTCAGTGGATTCACACCTGGGATGTGACTGCTCTCTTCAATCCAGCACTTGCAATTTGGACCGAGCTTGCCAGACTTGCCTGGACCTGCTCCCAGATGGTGTGGTGATCACCCCTTTCCCATGCCAGAGGTGCCTGCTGCATCCCCGCAGCGAGGGGCATCGGCTCACCCTCACTCCCTGCAAGCTTGTGACTGGGCTGAGGGGACAATGGTGAATGGGCTTTCAGTACACTCTGGATGGACATCCTGCCTGGGTCAAACCCATGTGCCTGGGAAGTCTGCTGCAGATCCATAGTTTCTTCAGACACTGGGATCATGCAGGTTTAAGGTATCAGAGGTCACACCACTACGGCTGGTTTCTGAAAGCACTGAGTCAGGCCCAGGGTCAAGTCAAACCAAAAAGGAGGCAGCAGTTGACAGACTAAAGTTCTGGCAGCCAGGGCTTGCAGTTACAACCTTAAGCCAAGCTACTGACTCACGCTGGATGTGTGAACATGAGCAATACAGTTGGCTTCTCGCTACCTAAATCAGCTAAGCTGGAAGATTGAGTCATGGCTGGACCTCCCAGAATCCAGATACGACGTCTGAAGTGACCTTTGAAGAATAAATAAATAAAAGTTTGCCCATTGCCTTTAAACTCAGCATATAAGTGCTAGACTGTGCTAGAGAGCCATAACGAAGAGGAAGAGGGAGAGAATGACATATGTTCCCCTTCCTCAGCACACTAGGGAGCTTCTTGTAGAAATGAATGGGGCCTTTTCTCTCTTACATGCTACTTTCCAAGGAGTTTGCACTCTGCTTACCTAAATATACAGTGGCCCATAACACAGAGCATATGAATGAGTCCAGGACACTGGAAAGAGAAAAAACCCATAGAATCACGCAAGTAGCTTTGGGAGCCACTCAGGCTGACCTCTCTTCACTCCCCAGCGCTATCTTCAAAGTTAGATCAGCTGGCTCAGGGCCTTGTTTAGTCAAGTTTTTAATATCTCCAAAGACAAAGATTTTGCAGGCTTTTTGAGCAATCTGCTTCAGCGTCTGACTACCCTCACAGAAAATGTTTTCATTATGTCTAATTGTGATTTCATTTGATGCAATGTTTCATCTTTCTCTGTGTACCCAGAGAACTGTCTGGCTCCATCTTGTGAGTAATTCCCTTTCAGGTTAGGAAAACAGCCCCTAGCCTCTTATTCTCTAGTCCAGTCCCAGCCACCTGGCTGTCTTAGTGGCCCTCAGTCGGACTTGCTCCAGCTTTTCATTACCTTTCTTGCACTAGGATCCGTAAACTGGACACAGTAATCAACAGGCAATCTCACCAGTGCCAAGTAGAAAGGATTAGTCTCTTCCCTTGGTCTTCTGGCTATGCTCTTCTGTTGCTATGTAGACCAGTATGCACCCATCCCTGCAAGGGCACACTGCTAACATATTCAACTTGGGGTCCACTAGGACCCCAGGTCCTCTTATGAAGAGCTGCTATCTAGCCAGTCAGCCCTCACCTTTAAGAGTTGCATGGGGATTTCTGTCCCAGGGCAAAAACATCAGGAGTAAATACATGCCAGAGCAAGCTTTTGGCAGAGTCAAGACTGGACAGTTGTCCAGGACAGGAGACTGCAGGGAGTAGCAAAGGGTCATGATCCTGCTTCCCATTTTGTTTTTACTTGAAAAGCTTTGGAAACCCAGGCTTGCTGCACATTTGAGACACAGGTGTATGTGTTGATGTGTGGCTGTTACTAGGCAAGATGGCACACCTATAAAGCTGTCAGTGCTACCTCATCTTCCATATGCCTGTTGTCCAACTCTCTAGGGCTCTGCTGCTGGGACTCCATCCCAGCTTGGCTCCTTCCCCTGACAGGGGGACTCATTCTCTCCTGGGCTTACACAAATCTGGACAAGTTACCTCTCCACATTTTTCAGTTACATTATTGAGCTTCTTCCTGTGCAAAAAAACTGTTCAGCAAACCATAGTGAATTAAACTGATATCATCAAAGGGTATAATAACAACATATGGTTTCAATGGTAAAATTTATTCAAAGTTTAAAGTTAGTTCTTCTAAATCTGCATTAAACAACCATCTCAGCAATGCTGAACACTGTAAGCCCACTAAACTTGAAAAGCACTGCATATGCTCAGCTCGATAACCTGCGATACTCACTGAACTGTATACAAAGCAAGGCATGTCATGGTGAGCTGCACGTGGAGGGTAGAGAGACTCAAAGATGCTCCTCTCTGCCATTGCTAGGCAGGCCACAAGGGCACTGGAATACAAGGCTCTGTCTGGTGATCAGAGACATATTTGACCTGTGACCCCAAGAAAGGGGACAACAGGTCAGCTGGATCAAAGATTTCCTGTTTTACTGGTCCAGCTGGCTCCTCATTCTTGGTGGGCTCCTGAGAACGGCCCTGGGACTACCTGTGGCTGAAGCTGCTCCTGGAAAATGGGAGCGAAAGTCTGGGTACTACTGTATATCTGCTCTCCTGGAAGCTGAAATCCCTGTTTTGCGCATCCTCAAATGAAACATTGAATGAGTTATAAGTGGAAGAAATCTTTGGCTACTGCTGTGACCTATTACAAACTTCTGTCTACATGCCCTGTAATGATTCAGCTGTAGAGGTGGCGCAGAGGCAGGCAGAGGTTTGACACCTAGACTGTGGGCGTCCTAAGTGGATACAGATCTCAGGATACAGCCTCTGCTGACAGATATGCAGGAAACAAGTGGGCATTCAAAGACGCAAGGCTACCACGCACTTCTCTGAGAACTATAGCCGGCTTTCAGCATCCTGGTGACCTTTAAGACAGAGAAGGGAATTGTACTTGGCTCATCTGAAGCAACACAGGAATTAATTTCTGCCACAAAAACCGGTGAGCACTTCCTGCCAGCACCCGGTCAGAGATGACTTGAGGAGAGGACTCTGCACTGCCCACAGAGCACAAGATAACGTGAGGACGCTGTCTTTCCCTGCCGGGCACTGTGAAGATCTCCCATCACCTCCTCCACTTCTTTTCCCTGGAGTGTCTTGTGTAAATCAACGTTATGTTCCTGCTACATCCTTTAAATGTCACAGTGATGACACCCAAGTTGGATTATGAGTGCCTGGGGCAAATTCACATGAGCCCTGTTCCTAATGTGAAGTCAATTAAAATCAAGTAACGCAAGGAACACATCTGGTCCTAGATGCTCATGATAATAAAGAAACCCCATTATGATACTCATGCAATATAATTACCAAATAGAGATTCTTGAGATCACCATGTCAGGAAGCAGCTTGTACCACAAAATTGAGACATTTGTTTTAAGTTGGATTTCAAGCCTTAAGGGTCTGTAGATAAATAGACTCCATTTTCTATTCTGCTTATTAAAAAGCAAGATCTTAAACACAGCATTGAGCTGTGCAGCCAGTTCTGCACTTTGAACATCTCCTTCCCAGCAACTCTACCAGTTACAAAGAAGACACCTGTGGTTCTGGTTTGGAGGAATGACAAAATAGGGAGCGTGTGAAAGGTTTAAACCTGGGATCCATCAATTCAGCCACACAGAGCAACACATCAACATCTTAGTGATCTGAAGCAGCTAGCTCAGCCCAATTCTTGTGACACTAACTTAATTTGCTCACTTTTTTTGTAATGTCTATGAATCATTGTGCCATCCAGAATGAATACCAACTGAATGCTTCCCTGGCTCAGAGATAACAGAGCCCCTTGCTTAGTCAGGAAAATGATTTAAGAAAATCAATGGCTTTGCTTTCGTTACAAAATAAATTTTAAAAATAACAGGGTAAGAGCTAAGCAGATGGAATGCCAGCAGAAGGATGTTTCAGTTCACTGCCTTTTTATACCAAGAGTTTGCCTGACAGCAAATAGGTAAACACGGTTCTCAGCAACATCAAATCTTAGGCAAAGTCCTATAGTCACTATTTCATCACTAAAATATTGTGATCAAACACATTAGGGACTTCTCCTGGGTCAATAAGAGAGCCCCATGCATTCTTGCCATAAGCACCCTAATACAGGGCTGTAGCTAGGACTGACCTAGATCTTAAGGCCAGATGACTTTGATAGAATGATGCTGTTAACTTCCAAAATGCTCAGTCATCTACAGAGTTGAATGAGGGTGTTGATAATCTTTTAGGCTGAGGCACAGTTCAGTCCTGCCCATAGACATGGACCTTGAGCAGCACATGCAGTAATTCTGGATTTCCCAGGTCGGGGACTCCCATGATTTGTTTTTTTTTGCGGTGTCGTGGCATGGTGGTGGCAAAGCAGCAGTACTTCCTATCTTCTTCCTCCTCCCTTTGTTTGATTTTAACTGCCAATATACTACAAGAACATATCTGCAACACACCTTCCCTTCTCCCCTCTGTAGCAGGACTCTATTAGCATTTATTTTTGCTTACGCTGCTAGCAACAGTGAAGCCTGGTGGGTTGTCTCTGGCTCCTGCCCTCTCTTTGGGATTAAATGGTGCTAGGAAGTTGTTCTACTTCCTCAGTACATATTGATTACACTGAGTATATTGTTCACGAGAGGTTTTCTCCATTCACTGTGAGTTTAAACTGTGAATCAAAATCACAACATACTGTATGAAACCTGGAGGAAAATACTGGGTATAGAGAGAGGAGGTGACACAGTTTAGAACAGGAGTCACTGTCTCCTTTGACTCTTCCCGGGACAGGCCTGTGCAAGCATACGTGTGAGCAGCAGAGCACTTAAACCAGAAGAAAACTGGTGCAACAGAGGAGAGGAGAATTCACGTGCAACCCCAGCAACTCCAGACACTCCTTATGCATGGGATTACCTTTCCTTGCTGTGTAGAAAACCCAGAAGACCCTAACTCCCTTCTCTCCTTACTCACATAGAGAGTCACACATGCTCAGCTGCATTATCACACCTTTGCTAGGCACTTAGAATAGAAGCAGATAAACCTTCCAGGGTGATCTCCAGGGTCATCTGCTCTAGGGCTGAAATACCTTTAAGAAAGAAGTCCAGGAGATCTACTGTGTAATATTTCTCAGCATCAAAGCATAGTGAGAGTTAAGGTGATAAGTTAAGCCCAGATGAAGCTCTGGAAAATACGTGCTTTGGACAGAGCCTCTGGGAAGCACCTGAAGAAGCATTCATGACTAAGTAGAGTGAATCATGAAGCATTCAATGAAGATCTCAGCTGTCCCATAGGTTAAAGCAAAATGTAACATTTTTAAGTTGCTTGTTTTTCTAAGCAAAGGCAAACTCCAAACTTACAGAGCAAAATAAACCCTTCTGTAGTCTGAGTTATCTGGCATGCAGTTGGTACAGAAGCTGAGAAAGGCTCCACAGCTCTGATGGAAGAGTGCAAACAGCCTGCATAAGCAGCTTCCTTGAGCTTGAACAGGGCTGAAGCAGGACACAGACTCATCCCTGTGCAGTTGCTGGCCTTGTGCTGCCCAGTGCAAGCCATTCCGAAGTGTCTCTTTTTTCTCACCATTTTGCCTAAATACAATGCATGCAGAAGGCACTGGATTACCACCATCTCCTGGACTACACAGGTGATCTGGTGTTAATACCAACAGCCCAAGTTTCCTCAACTTGCCCTGGCAGGCTACCTGCAGCCCTTGCTTGAAGGAACTCACTCCAGAAGACACATCCACCCCTGCTGTAATTCACTTCATTGAGGCCAATCATGGCATTACCTTTCACCATGAGGTCTCTAGCATTTCAACTGAATCACCTACGCTCTTTTAACATAAGTCACCAAGCAATCATGGCTTGGTAAATTGTTCAGTCACAACAGATGTGGGCAGAGTTTGGATTAGTCACGTAGGATGAAAAGGCTTCGTCAGCCACTCACCCTTAGAAATGACACTTCCATACAAAATAAATTCAATTTAGAAAGCAATTGATTTCTTATATATGAAGGAAAGCCCCCTTCTAACTGAACTTTTGTTCATTGTGAGCATCAGTGAAGCCTTCACTGAAAAACAACCTGCTTCATGCCCAGGGCAGCAAGCACCTGTCTTTGAGAAGGCTTCTGGCACCTTACAGTCAACTTCTGCTTCCAGTGGGTCTGCACAGGAGAGCTGAAGGGGAAGGGAATGCTCAGTTCCCTGGCACTAACCCAGAAAGAGCTGCCATCTGAGGGAAGCAACAGCTGAGCTAGCAGAGGTCAGTCCCAAGGAGTGGTTATATCCCCACGGTTTCATGTACACAAGCCCTCTAGAGGAAGGCCAAGAAAACTTGTCAGGGTTCCCAAGGATAGTAAACTCTTTGGAGGAAGGATATGACTGAAGGGAAACAGAAATGAGCCTAAACATACAAATAAACACCCTTAAACCTTGACGTCCAGGCTGATGCATGACTGAAAATGGACGTTTGAACTCCTGTGCTTAAACACTGAAGAAATAATTTTTAAAAACCCAACCAACATGTTCCAGATGAAGTCTTGACTGAAGTATTCGCCAGCTGTCCACTCAATACTGCAATAATTGCTCCTTGCATGCTTCTGGCATAAACCCCACCCAAACGGGGCTGAAGGGCAGGGGCCACACAGCGTGATAAGGCACTAACCTCCAGCCAGCGTGTCTACCTGACCATGGGCCCCTGCCATTTCAACACCCCCATTGTTCCCTGCCAGACACAGAGATGACACCACAGGGGCTGTCATTTCTGTCTCCAAGCACCTCTATTTCACAGCAACTCCTGCAGCAGTGTGATGCCAACTTATGTCCCAGGAGGAAGCAAACTGATGGTTTCCACACAGCCTGTGTTTGTAGCCCACATTGACAATCATGGTGTGGACCGTGGAGGAATTTTGTCTGATCAGCAGCTTTTGCTACAGAGGTGTCTAACGCTCAGCTTTAAGTGTAATTTAACTATGTCTCCTGCCGCTAAAAAACCAAAAAGCACCACATGAACTTCCAGGTGATCACTGCAAGCTGGGTCCTGTAAAGAATTCACTGGAGACAGGTTTCCCAAAGAAGCTGTGAATGCCCCATCCCTGGAGGTGTTCAAGGCCAGGTTGGATGAAGCTTTGAGCAACCTGGTCTAGTGGAAGGTGTCCCTGCCCATGGCAGGAAGTAGAAACTAGATGATCTCTAAGGTCCCTTCCAACCCAAAACATTCTATGATTCTGTGATTCTATGATCTCATTCTTTGTGACCCTAATATTGAGCTAAAATATTTCAAATGAAAAAAAAGTTAGTTGGCTTGCATTCATCAGTCCACTGTGGATTGAGGAGAATTTCCAGTGGGAAAAAGAAGCTTATTAAACAGATGCTACAGAATACAGCAATATAGGCCAGAAAGGAAAATGATATTATGAAATTACTTCTGTCTCAGATACCCCATACAGTTTTTATTAAAGTCAACAGGAACTGTACACATGGCTCCAGGAGCAGGCACAGCCCATCAACAGAGCGTTAAATCACAAGCTATGGGGAAAACTGAAAGGTTTGAACTCTACGATGGCTAAATAATCACACGCCTTGCTGCTTTTTACAAAGAGTAAGACTTGCAGATCTTATGTGTGCAAAAACCCAAGTCTGAAATTTCAGAAGAGGAATTTTGCACCATTTCCTATGTAGAGAGGTGCAGCAGACATCCCAGAGGCAGTCCCAGGCAGAGGAAGCAGTTTGGTACTACCTTCCCTAATGGAGAAGCAGAAGCAACTATGCAAACGCAAGCAAGCTTGGTGAGATTTTTGAGCCTCAGGGAAGATTTATATTTCACATAGCAATATTAGATTGTTTTATGTGCTTTCTTTTGTTTGCTTTGTTTTGTTTTGTTTTGTTTTGTTTTTGTTTTCACAGACCAGGTCAGCTATTAATGGAACTCACCAGAGCAGCCCTGAAAAGAAGGACTTGGGGGTATTGGTGGATGAGAAGCTGAACATGAGCCGGCAGTGTGTGCTTGCAGCCCAGAAAGCCAACCGTGTCCCGGGCTGCATCAAGAGAAGCATTAGCAGCAGGTCAAAGGAGGTGATTCTCCCCCTCTACTCTGGTGAGATCCCACCTGGACTCCTGTGTCCAGCTCTGGAGTCCACAGCACAGGAAGCACATGGACCTGTTGGAGCAGGTCCAGGGGAGGGGCAAGGAGATGTTCAGAGGGCTGGAGCACCTCCCATATGAGGACAGGCTGAGACAGTTGTGGTCGTCTAGCCTGGAGAAGAGAAGGCTAAATGCTGCCTAGCATTAGCTACAACTAGGTCACATCACCTCCTGGCTGAAGACGACAAGATCATGCATATGGCCATGCACATAGATGACATCAGCTCAGCTAATACATAGTAACTGATGAAGACATAGAGGGAAACTAGATTCAGGGTCCTGGAAATTGACCCACCTTTCAACTCTGTAGGGAAACAGGGGCCCAGTGAAAGGTCTGAGAAAGAGGCATAGAATTAGATGCCTCTCTCTCCCCTGCAACAGAAACTGGAACAGCCCTGAGCTTTCCACACTGTGCAAAGTGACTTCATGAGTCATCCAGTGCTCCCTTTCAAGGACTCCCACCTATTTATGCAGTGAAAAGCAAACAGAAGTTCTCAATATGGTTCAATGATGTAATTGCACAGCTTATTTGCTTGCTACAAATCCTTGCAGGCTTTAAATTTGTCATCTAAATTCATATCAGGTTTGTAATTTATGTTGTTGAAAGGCAACACGAACTCATACCAGTCAGCTGAGTGTGTCCCAAATGGCGGACTCCAGACATGTGACAAAGAAAGAATCCCATTAACACAGGAAACTTCTGTTGCTATGGGATTTCCTGCCTCTGTCATAAAGAGCATCTTCCTTGGGATAGTAGTGCAGCACTGGAACAAGGTCATAGAGACACTGTGTCAACTCCAACCTTGAAGGTTTTCAAGACTTGGCTGTACAAAGCTACACCTGATGTGACCCAGCATTGATGATATTCCTTCTTCAAGTGCAAGGTCAGACTAGAGTCCTTTACCAGCAACATTTCGATGATCCTGTGAGCTCTTCCTGCAACCCCAGTATATTTCTGATGCAAATAATTTTCCACACTAAAAATTGGAAAGCATGCAGATTTGCATGGGATGGAAGTATACTTGATCTTTAAATGATCTTTAAATGAAAATTATAGGCACTTGAGAGGGACATATTAATGGACTCATGCAGCTGTGTGCAATACTGAGGGCTATTTAGGTGCAGACCCCAAGAAGACCCTTACTGCTCCCATATGCGGTGATGCCTGTTCTCTTACTAAAGTACGGAATGACAGAGAGGGACTGTTGACCTTTAAGACACCAGCGCAGTTGTGTGAAATTTCCCTTCACAGTGAGAAGCCAGTCAAATGTCACCATTCATTGCAGAACTGGGCAAAGCACAGGGCAAAGCTGCTGCATTTTTCACACCAGAGCTTTGAAACTGGCAATTTTTATTTTTCATTTCTTGTTTAGGCCAGCAGTTTTAGCATGAAGCCTTCCCCCTTAAAGCAAATCGAGCTGTAGGGCCTTTTATTCAACTTTCCCAACTTCATGTGCTTTAAGATTTCCATAAAGCAGAAATCATCTGTATGAAGACTCTTTCCATGACAGAGATAACTGTCAACATTGAGTCACATGTTATTTCACATGATGATGGGCACTGTCATGTTAATTCAGTTTCATATACCACAAATGGATTTCTTCACAGGAGAGGAACAGTTGTTAAGTGTTACGTACTCTTTCATGTTAGAGCTGCCCCTTTTACCTTCTCGTTGAAAAGTATCTTCTGTTAATCCAGGTCATAAATCAAACCTCGTATTAGTGTCACCACACTGCTTTGCACCAGTGTGGCTAATGCTTGCGCTTTAAACATCCTGTGACACTGTTAATAAGCTTGTCTGCTACTGACCAAATCCAGTTTGAGGAAGGCAAGTCTGAATAGTCCTCACATCATAACCTCTTGAATACCTGTTCAGTTCCCTTCTCATTCAATTCTAGGGTTATATAGGTCTGGCAGCTCCCAAAAACTGATGAAGAAGGGATTCCTGCAGTGTGGTCAGCAGGATAGCAGCGGGGAGCCAGAGCAGCCTACTCTGGGGTCCTGCAAGCCAAGGCACAGGGAGCAGGGCTGCGGTGGTTGCGAATCACAGGGCTGCTGCAGTTGTGAATCTCTCTAGGCTGCACAGATTTACATACGCAGCTCCTACCAGGCTGAAATGTTATTTTGCTCAGTGTGGACCATGCCTCCAGGGAAATACTATAGGGCCTCTATAGTACTATATTTAGGAAACAAAACAGGACCTGGATGCAGATAAATCCTATAGACATTCTCCAGCCTCTGACCTTTTATTTCATTAGCAAATAAACTTAATATTTTTTCAAAAAAACTCTTGTATTATTTTATTTTCTAAAAAGTAAAGTGCCTCTTTGTGGTGGCTTCGGAATGACTTCAAAATACGAAATATGAATGTCTGATACAGAAATCCTTGGAGTTTGCAAAGCACCTGGAATCTGAGTTTTAGTTTCAGCAAGTTCCCAGTCATACGCCTGTGATATTGATTTAACATTGAATTGCTCTGTTGATCCTCAAAATGTGAGTGTGTCCGTGTGTGCATGTGCATGCAAATGTGTGCGTAGGAATAGAAAGAGAGAGGAAAATGAAATAAACCATATAGGATGCCACCATACATCTAGTGAGTTCAGAAGGTGATTGGTTTACTTTTCTGTAGGGAATTTTCTATAAAGAAGGGGCTCAACATTTAAGAAGCTGGCTTTTAGGCAGCTTTGCCATTCACAAAATCTGGAGTGAAGTGAAGAGTCTCAGCAGAGGTTATGAACCAACAACTTCAGAGTGGGTGGTAAAATTAGACAAAGTCAGTCTTTCCATCCCTCAGAGCAGACACAGCAGCAGGTGTGGGTGGGGACTGAAGGTGCACCACAAGGGAACACAAACAGCCTAAAAAAAAATCTTCCACTGAATAATGATATCATGTCTTGTTGCCAATACTGACATAATGTTCATGCTGTCTGCAAAATTGTTATTTCCAAGCAACCTCTCCTGAAGCCTAGAAAAGAATAGGCACCAAGAAAAGAGACAAACTTTTCTTTTACATTTCCTTCTGTGTGGAACTAGCTCGGTTCTAAAGTAAATGCTACGGAAATAGCCAGGCCCTATTGAAAATTTCTAAAAAGGAAAAACGTCACCTCCGATTATTTTGCCATGTACTGAAAATATCTTGATCTTAAAATATCTTGAGAAAGACCCTGAGACTGAAAAAGTGATGCCTTTGCTCTCTCCATGTGTCAGTGGTGCTTCTTGTCCCTCACTTTGTGAACTCCAAATTCAAAGAAAAATCTGTAATAAAAGAAAAAATGATGACAAAGCCCTCAATACCCTGAGAATCATTGCTCTGCTCCTCAAGGAACATCGCAGTGAAAATGGCCACACTGATGTCAACTCAGAAGAAGAAGGTAACAATTGTGTCCTGTGTTTTGGTGCTATCAGATATCACAGTGAACAAAAGTAAGCTCATTGATTTCTGCTATGGTATGAGATACCATCTTATCTTTTATATGCGCTAGAGAATGTGGTTAAAAACCAGTGTAGGTTCACAGCATCCTTTCTGTAAGACAGGTTTTTATTCATCTCCTACAAGGCTAACAGCAAATCATACTAACATGACCAGATTACAAAGAGTTTTACATCTTTCCTGTGATGTAGTGGCTCATCCTGAGGTGTACGTGCATGCAGCACATCTACTGATCTGCCAGTAGTAAATCTGATCTTTTTCTTTGGTTCAAGAAGATCTTTTAGGTACACTGGACTATGTAAAACATTGTGTGCAATCTCATACCTATCTTCCCCTATATTGACCTTGCCATATCTCTATTGTGAGCCTTTTATAGTGTTCAGAAATGTATCAACTGGACCGCAGGAGACATAGACAGTGGCTATTTCCACAGCTTTTTGAGAGAGCCTGATAAATTCATATAACTATTTGCATAGTGAGAAACTGAAAACTTCTTTTCTCATTGCTTCATGGATAGGTGTGTGCCTGGTGAAAAGAACATCTCTAGTCAGAGAAGGCTATGTCTGGCCTTACACAATATATCAACTCTTTAATCTAATGGTCCTCCTAAATCCTCAGCTGCAGCCTCCTAGATATGCAAGATCCTCATAAGGGTCAATGGCTTTTCCTTTGGCCAGCAAGAGCCCTAGCTCCCATTTCATGAGTTGTGAGCTGAAGTACAGAGAAACTTTGGTAATGGTCAAAAGTCATGGGAGAAGTCATGGCAAAGTGAAACCAAACATGACTAAATGAACCCAGCATCTGGATCATGAGGTGCAGCCCTGAAGAGCTTACGCAGCTCATAGCAAAACAAGCAAGGGTGACAAATATTTATGCAATGGGTACTCGGAATGCAAATGGTACGCATTGAGTAATGCAGTGTAAACGTTCCCTGTGATAACAGCAGGGTTTGCTTAAGGGTATAGGGATACTCATTCCATAAGGTAGCACCTACCAGAGTTTTATCTCACATGCATTCCCCCACTTCCTGAAGTTCACCCCCAGGCACATTTAGCTGTACTATAGAGCTAGTAGGTAAAATAAAAGCTCAGCCTCTTGCTGCCACTCCATTCAAGGAAATTGTTTGGATTTGGTCGTTGGGTTTGCTTGTTTTCAAAATGATGATGTGACTGTTATCGGAAAGATGAGTCAGTGAAATGAGTTTTTTTGTTATGGAGGCGAGGGTTATTGGCTGCTTTTTAAAAAAATATAACCCCAAGGGGCCTCAGGGCAGCCTCTGAATCAAGTTTTGGCTCCATGTTCCATCATCATCCTCGGAAAAGACAAATATCCTGAGCCATCTGTTGTCTGTGTCTGTCTCTAATAGACCTTTCTCTTGCCTCAAGTAAGAGGGTTTTGTTTGATCAAAAGTGGAAGAACCATAAATATATGACACCAAATTGTATTATTTCATAGTAAAAGAGTAGATAAGTAGCTGCATATTTGAGTGCAAGGTAATGCTAAATTCAGATGTTATTTTCAGTCTCTACAATATCAGCCATGTGATATGGCAAAACTTCATTTCCCTCCAAACAGACCTCTGGAATCTGAGAAAAATTAAGCAGTTAAATATCAAATGAGAGAAATTACTTTTTAAGTGGGCATCATATTTAATGCTTTTAGACTATTAGAAGAGTGTTTTTCTTGGATTGGAGTTACAGTACTGAATGCAATTATGCTAAAATGGAAATGCCTGATTTTGAAAGTTTAATAACAGAGTAGCTATACAGAGATTTTTGAACATGTGCACTGTCTTCATAACCTTCAGGATTTTTTTTGCTGTTACACACAAAAGCCCCAAAGCTTGTGCCTCTGCTGCAAAACCTCATGTGGAGTACTGCATGGGATTTCAGGCTCCCCAGTACAAGACACACAGTGATACATTGGAGCAAGTCCTGCAGAGCACCACCAAAGTACCTGGAGTTGAAGTAGTATCGGTTGTGCTTTAGAGGTGTGCAGAGGCCCCCTTCCATGTAAATTATTTTATTATTCTGTCATTTCCCCCTTCTTTTTCCTTCTCTGTGGCCAGTACGTGGCCATGCAGGTGAACCTATTGACTTCATCCTACCTTTGCTAATAGGAATGTATAGCCCAGGCAGTGATTTGACTTCACCAGGCTTCTAGGTGTGGTTTGAGACAGAGTTTTTGTACCTTAAAAACTGAAAGTTGGCCCCTGTGTTGTCAGAGAGGACTTGGTAAAAGGCCTTACAGAAGCTTGCAAAGGTCAGTGAGGCTCGCTTGCTGGGATTGCCAATTCTGAGCAGTCATCTCCCCTTCCCATTGCAGAGCTTCAGACAGCACCACTGTCTTCTAGGGTCAGGCAGATTGGTTTCCCCAGTCCTCCCAAAATTTCTCTGGTACTGTCTGACCAATACATATTAAAGATATTTTATGTCAAAATAGGTAAAATTCAAGCTTTCTAGAGCACAAAAATTCTCTCCCTTGACTTTGTTCTCCTTTTCTCATTTACTCTACTTATTAATTCTTTCTTCTGCATCTTTCTTTTTCACTCTCCCACTTTTTAATACTGTACTAAATTTACTTACTGTTTGATCTCCAAGAACAGTCCTTTAACCCTACTTTTAAAAAAAATCTCTTTTCTTCTACCTCTGTTTCTGATTTTAGCATCTTTATTCACTGCTTCACTTCTCTCTCTTTGAAAATAAAGAGCCATCTCTTAAGTCCCTTTTCTTACCTTCCCCATGTTCTCATGTTTTCTCATGTGTGTCTTCTGTCTCCTGTTGTGCTGTAAACATTTTTTTCTTTCATGTGGGTTCCCCACCACTGTATACTCCAGGCTGTTTCTCCACTATCACTTCCCAGTTTATTTTCCTTGTCATTCACTGGGTCCCTAAATAACTAGCCAAGAGTTTGAAGCTTTTCCTCTTTACTCCTCCATGGAAAAGGGTGCAGAGAAAAAAACTGTCCCTTGTCCCACCTGCTGATATTGGCTGTGTGACATTATTCTTTTGCCACCAAAATACTTAAAAATTATGAGTGAAGTCGCTAAGTCGTAACAGAGGTCCTACCCCTTCAGGGAACTCTGCTGTGCCTCCACTCCAGCTTTCTTTTTCTCCTTCTACCAACACCGGTCTTGCCAGACAACCTAGTAAGATGGTATCTCCATCTGTCTCCTCCTTTTAGAAGCTGCACCATGCTCCCAGTGGCCACCTTTACATAATAATTAATATTATTTAAACCCTTCCCAAAGACTCCTGAGCAAACCACACAGTTCTCCTGCCCTAAAATATGGTAACATCTTGATGTGGGTTTTCCCCAGACAGAAGATGAAAACACCCATCTCTCTGTTTCCCTGCAGGACAAGCCAAACACAGCACTCTTCTGTGCACAGTGCTCCGAGGGAGTGGTTCTCTCCATATAAATCACATTTCAAATGTTTTTTGTAGCCAGTCACTTAAGTAGATTTCCAGAAAAGCACCTCAGAACATGAAAGAAAAGACACCAGAAAAATAAGAATTTAAGAGCTGTGCTTTTCTTCCCATCCAAGGTTAATTTTTGAAGCCTCTGAAACTACAGACAGATGACAAGAAACACAGAATATTGAGTGTAATAATCTTGTGCAAACCTCCCACACCCACGCACTCTCCCTTTTCTGGGTCTGGCTGACTCATACAAGTCAACTTCAGGGAAAAAATTACTTTAAAAATCACACCCCCCAGTAACTAATCTCCTCTGGGTATAGGGAAGGTGCTTCTTTGATCTCACCTTGCTAGGACAGCCAGAACAGCACTGGCAGGTACAAACACAGAATTAGGGAAGGAAAGCTTCACTCAGTAACTGATCCCTCTTCCTCAGGTGTATTTGTTCTAACATGGCAGTCAGGGTTCAGTGGATGCAGCAGGATTAGAGGGTAACTCAAGAGGAAAGGTTCAGGGGAGTTTCTAGACCATTTGCTGCATACCTTTTCATGCCAGTGGTCTTATTCTTTCTTTACCCACTCCAGCAAGATCTGTGAGCAAGCTCCCTTATGTCAGGTGTGAATATTTAAGTTGCTGAATAACTCTGTTAAAATTAGTTTCCATCTCTTAAGGAACATGACATCACTTTGAACCTGATGAGCCACTTTCTCTTAGCTCCTACCCAATGGTTTTACATTGAAAACGTGGATAATATTTTTGTATATGCACAGAGGATTCTGGTGCTTGGACCACCAAACCAACCGTGAAAACACCAGATTTGGAGCCAGGAGCAGGGTAGCTATACCTGCAACATTGCTTCCAAAAGATGGACAATACATCTTGGAGATAGCACTGCAGGTGCTCTGCTTCTGGGTCACAAGGTAATGTCTCCCTTTGGCATCACACTGGTCCCTGTGCACATGTTCAGCTATACAGACCTAAGGCAGGGATTTTTAATATCATGAACAGCCCAAACATGCACTTGGATGTATTCAAATCCCTTGGCAAGCTCTCTTCCTCTGAGCTGAAAATTCTGGTAAATCCATGTGTGTGACCTCTGATCTTAAGGAAAATATCAGGATATATCCAGTAACAGCTAATAGTAATCAGTTACAGCCCACCATTTAATTGTATTGTGAGAGATTCAGGGGAAACTCTCAGTTAAAGGAGAATTTAATAGTCATTAAAGTCTATTCAAGACTGTTTTCTCTAGCAACTACAATGAACTTTCCAGGGTAGAAAAGACAGAGTTTCTTTTTCTTTTGCAGGAAAGCACAGCTTTCAATTAAGAGAGTATCACTGTCATACAGATTTGGACATGAAAACAACAAATTGCTTTCCATGTTCTTTTCTTAGTAATGTCTTCTATCCACCTCTGTGTTTCCCCGCAATAACGGAGATAATAGAATTCCCTCTGTACAAGTTGGGTAAAATGAAATTGTGTATTGGAGCCCAAAGTGCTGGCAGAGCGCCTCTGATCAGGAAGGCTAGGACAGGATGGGTGCGCATCTTGCTGCATTTCACCCACAGAGGTGAAATACCAATTCCAGTGAATTCAGTATCCGAGTTCAGTGGCACTGAGACATCAACTCCAATTTCCTGCTCAAAGCTTAATGAGTCCTCATCATCACCACTGTCTGTATTTACTGGCCAGCACATCTCACAGGCAAATTCTCAAGAACAAACCCATTACAGTGTCACCATTCCTGTCTTACCAGTTTTTGGTACCTGACTTAGGTGCCTAAATTAAAAAACCAGTCTCCCTAGCTCCCTCAGCAGTCAATGGAAAGGGGGAAGTCACTCCCAAGGACAACTCAGAGTAAGGAACTAGTACTCGAGTGTGTTCTCCTCCATTAATTCTACAGGAAGATGAAGCTCTTGTTCAGAACACCTAGGTTCTGTACCTCTCTTCCCTCTGCTTCTAATTTCTTACCTGGAGAAGAAGTCTCTGCAACACCAATAACCTGACAACCTGACTGCTCTAAACTGCGGGCACTGAAAAATTATTTTAAAGATGTAAGACTGTTTTACAATTAAAGCCCAAACTGTTGTCAGTGTTGATGCTTCCGTTCACATCTTTAGCAGCTTTCCTGCAGACCAGAAAAGCACAAGGTCTGAAAAATCCCCAAACCTTTCTCTCAGCAGTGAGATAGGAGAATCACCAGGGAGCCTTGACCGTGCTCTATGCAATCAACATGGTGCAGCTGAGCTTAGCTTGAACTCATGCATTCCTCATAACTTGTCTGTATCTCCCATTTATACCCAAATCCAGCTGCTTTAATTAAACATTCAGATAGAACAAGGAAAAGACAAACTAGAAAAAACAGAGTTTATAGTAAAATCATGTATGACTTAGCTAGTGGACAGCTGTATTGAATTAACCAGTTGCTAAAACTTAAGAACACCATCTTGCCTGTTAATTGCAATTTGTAAATTGCTGTATTTTAGCCAAATAACTCTATCAAGTATATTTATCACTGAGAGAGTTGGGACTGTATAATCAATATGGGAGACTACAAGCAGAAGCATTGATTGAAAAAGTATAGAGGGAGCATAGAAATTTTGTTGGGTTTTTTTTCCTCCTGGGAGAAATTTTCTTTCATAAAAGCTATGAAGGAGAAATAAAAATATCACTGTCCCATTTTAGAAATTCCTAGGAAGCAAACCCACTATTTTACCTATGATTCTGTCAGCAAAAATTGCTAGAAGGAGTGGATAACCACATTTGCTCTAAAGCAACTGGAGAGTAGCTATTTTGTGTGCAAGACAGAAAATAGTTCTCCATTTAGGAGACAGCTTTCTAGGAGGTTAAGCTTTATTTTTGTGATACTTTTGTAAAAGGCTAACTGGAGAAAACAATGATTTATATATAAAGTAAGAAGAATAAAATGTTGTGGATCTAATTCAGGTCATGAGTATATAAAAGATTCAAAGCAAATGAAAAAAACTAACCAGAATGTTTTTGCAAACCACAGGTAACAGAAATAAAAGGAACTCAGTTAAAGTTAAAATGAGGAAACACATTTAAAACATTCTGTGCTGGTCTCCCAGCAAACATGACAAAGGAAACAAAATTTCAGATGCAACTTAATGTGCCACAATCAACCATATCAATACATCAGTGATCACAAGAGAACATTTTCCTTTTAACTATATGGTCATCACAAATTACTTTAGTCTTCATTAAATCTCTAGAAGATACACTTGGCAAGTTTGCATTAGATAGCACTCTGCAAATCAATACTCTCATTCTTCATTACTTCATTACTTCTTATTCTTCATATACTGTGACTGCTCACAGTTTTATAAGAATGACTAAACCCAGGGTAAGAGTTTTTACATACATAAATATCCCAAGTCCAGGAGATCACACGATAGCACTGACACAAAAAAGCAGAGACAGGTGGGATGAAAAACACTGTACTTCCAACCAGCGTAATGCTTGCAAACATGTACAAATAGTCTAAGCGCAAGACCATCCTTACATTTGAGCATACCCATGGTGCAAAGCTTGGGGTGAAGGTGGAAGCCATGAAACTCATGAGTGCAGCCCTGTAACAATTCCTTGCAAAATGAACAACAGCTATTCCCAGCAAGTAGGATGTTTGGTCATTGCACCCCAGTCATTTCTCAATGTTGTATCAAATCTGTAGGTAGGCACTGCAGCTCTGAGAAGTTTCAAGCTATGCCAGGAACTGGGCAGGGATTGACCAGGGAATGAGAGAAACTCCCAGAGGACTCCTGACTTTCCTTTTACAGTTAGACTGCAACCCATCCACCTCTTTTACAATTCTGTCTTCAGGGCAGATGAAATGCACCCAAGAAGTGCCCATTCCTCTCCATTGACTAGAAGGAAACCTAGAATGCCTGGCTGGTATGGAGAACATACCCAGCATTGTCAAAGGGACCCCTATCAAAATGCTCAGGGAGACATGACCTTCACAGGCATCAACTGTTCCTATTCATTGTTCAAAGGGACTGCCCACTGTCTGACAAGGTTAAGGAGCTACATTAGTTTTTAGAGGGTTTTCTTGGGTGAAGAATCTGCAAGGAACAAAACTTTTTCAGAAACAGTAGGAGGATAAGTATACGTTTAAAATAGTAACAGATGAGGAAATGAGTCTCATATGTCAGGCTAACTGTGAACTCATCCATTGAAGAATTCTAAAAAAATGTCACTTTCCTTCCTAACAATGAAAATAGTCTCAAAAGCACTTTGAAATCTCAAATCCAGATATAACAAAGACAAAGAAGTATGGTGTTTGCTTATAAACTCAATCAAATTGATCAGAACTTATTTAGCCCTTTCACACTATAGGAATTAATCTAAAAACTCCAAAAATGGAACAGAAGATAATTTCCATTAGCTTTTACCTATCATCTTACAGAATTCTAGCACAAGATAAAATAAATCTTATCCTTTTTTTTTTTTAAGGGCAAAGTATAGAAAAAACTAACAAAGCATAGAAAAATATAGAAATGCTATGTACAGCTGTATTACATCATCTCAGCATATTGTCTGAGGGTGACAGACTGGAGCCATAAATAATATGTTTCAAAACCTTCCATGGCAAATGACTTCAATAAGTTGGCTGCAAAGTGAAGAAAATATTACAGCTGAAAGACAATATAGTGGAGATGGAAATTGTAACCATATAAACAGACATTAAGCTGAAAGCCAGATTAAATAATTTATCCTATGAAATATATATATATATTTATACAACAAGGAATACCTAATACACAAACCCAAAAGTTTTCTTTTGGTCTCCAGCAATATTTGTGTGTGCTTACATTCTCCAAAGAAGAGGAAGAAGGGTCATACACTGTGGGAAGTCTGAGCAGGGTGATGCTGTGAAAGTCCCATGCCCCAGTGCCTGAGTCCAGGAGGTCTGTGCAATGTCATTTGCAACCACTATAAGGCCTCTTGGCACAGCCATGTAAATAAGAACCAGATCCTTTGATTTCAAAATCGGTAGTTTTCAAATGTAATTAAGACCCTCTGTGGGAATGACTAAGTCCACAATAGCTGTGCTGTGGTAAACACAAGGTATCTTGAGTTACTGACTGCATAAACCCATAGGAATATATCTATATTTTTAAATAGATACTACCTCTCCAAGTAGCATAATGGTTCAAGAGAGTTCATTTTAATGTTCTGCATGGAGAATAAATTCTCTCTGAGAGTGAGATTTAAGTATACAGAGGACTGCACAAGAGAGTGAAAAATAAGAAAGACTCCTGTGATTTAACTGGAGGGTGATAGCTACAACCCTGTAATTAATCTACCTAATAAAATAAGAGATAAAATCCCATATACTTTTACCACCCAGAGACACAGCTTTATTGGTGTACCAAAGCCTTTTTCTATACCATATACCTCAACTTTCATGACTCGAGCTTTACCATACAGCCCAAAACATTTGTGTTATTGCTAACATAGTGGTGGCAAATAGAGATCATCTGCTGTAGAGGATCAAGGAAAAGAGGATGCTTTCATCAGGAACAAGACTCTTCCTTCCAAGTATTTCAGGGAGGGTACACAACATAGCCTTCATATTTACCCTTTAAAGCAGATCAGAAATTGGTATCTCTGAAAGACTGCACTTACTTAACATTTTACTGCTTAAAAAACTGTCTGAAGAAATTTTCAGTTGATTGAGGTTATTTTGCAGAAAATGACAGCAGATTTTCTCATATTTAGAGGATTAATTGCATTTTCCTGCCTTCTGCACTGATGGCTGCTCAGTGCTCCGTTACTGGGCTATCAGGAGGCATTCTCTTGCTGTTGTCCATTCTGACAATGTCCCATCCACTTTCCATCTCCCCAAGTTAGGCTGGAGAGGAAGGTGAGTCAGTAAGGCTACTAACGAGCAGCTTCCTCACTCGCAATAAGTACCATAGCAAAAACGTAGGAGTGTTTTATTGCTCCCAAATGTTGTACATATACACTGGTACTAAATTAGGGACCGTTGCTTCAATTTGGCTTTTGTTACCCAGGGTGGACAAAATTTAGCCTACGGCATTTTAGGGAAAAGAAACTATCAGAAAAAAACTACCAGAAAACTGTCTTCTCTACACACACAGCTCTAATTAAACAAGTTGGTAGATATGTATTCAGATCAGCAGGGAAATTATTTCCTCCTATGTCTTATGCTCGTGTATGACAAAGAAAAAAAGAATAGCTTTAGGGCAGCATGGTCTGAGACATTTGAAAAGGGGGTTCAAATTTAGGACACAGCAGACCAGCAGTTACCAAAGAGTGGTTCATCTAGTGAAACACTGTCGCTGACAGTATTTGTACTGAGACATAAAGCCAAAAAATCCTGTAATGGACAATCCTTAATAATATACCTCCAGGGGAAGTGTCTTCTTGACCCTAACTAGGAAGTGGCTGACTTTCATCCTGGAACATGAAGGTTTATAACCTCTCCATGTTATTTGCTATTTATGGTAGCAGCAGAAATTCTTATTCAACTCCTCCTAAGACTTTTGCCTGAATAATGAGTTCTGAAAGATCAGGCTTTTGCACAACCTAAGGAAAATTTTGCATACACCTACTGTATCATCCCTTGTTTGTTTCTTCACAGAATCTAATAGCCTGAGCTTCTGTCTCTGCCTCACACAGCAATCCATTTTTGTTGCTTCCTCTAAACCTTTTTCTGCTGTATTCTTATTTCAGAGAGGATCAGAGTTCAATTCAGTGACTCCAGTTATATCACTTTCCAACAAGGTTTTCTGAAATGCTGCAATGCTGCTGGACATAGTCTCCCTTCCACTAACATAAGACTCCTTGGTAGTCCATCTGCAGGCAACAAAAATGTGCCTGAAAAAGTGAAAAAAGTGGTCTAAAAGAGGTATATGTAAGACTATATTACTGGTTCTCTGTCTAACAGCCCACAAGTCTAGTCTTGCAGGTATTTGGAGGCTGCTCTTGTGGTACGTGTAAATCTATCCCAAGAGAGGCATTGATTGATTCTGCAACAATATAGTATCATAACATGGTCCTTTAGCATTCTCGATGAAGCCCCACATATTTTTGACACACACTTTGCATCAAATGCTCCCACAGCCTGCAATGTCAAAACACCTAATACTAGAATAAACGTAAATTCTTCAGCTATTGCACTTTAAAATTCTTCAGCGGGAATATGAAAATTCTTCCTCCACTGAAAGAAAATGAGGCTCTTTAGTGAGGCTAGCAGCCCTGAGCACAAGACCCAGAAATCCCCAAAAAACTATGATTTGTAGGAGCTTGTGAGGCTAGAGGAGTCTGATTGTTTCTCATAAAAATCCTTGAAGAGATAGTATGTCATCACTAAAAATATAAACGTGCACTAAATGATTGGAACAGAACTTTAGATAGGCAAAATAATCTTATACTGTGTGCTGAGACAGATCTGTCTAGACTGCTTTCCTTATCTTGCAGCCAAACTGTTCTCCCTGTAGCAGTCAGTTGTACCTTTCAGTGGGCTCTCTGTCCAGACACACAAAAATATCCAGGGGACAAGCTCTGTAAAAGCACATGTTCTGTTAGGCAAAAGCTGTTGGAACTGTGTCACCAGATAAAGACAATTTCTTTCAAGCACCTTGAGTTGGAGTGATTAATGAATATGCCACTGTGCCAGCAGCAGGAAGAAATTAAAGAAAATAAGTTGAAGAGTGGAACAAGTAAAAGTTCCAGAAGAGCTGAATCCCTACAGATATACAGAAGGTAACAAAAAAAAGATTTATACACTGCATCTTTCTATATCTTCAGTCAGTAAGTGGTGCCGATCTCCAGCCCACCGGGATCAGGATGGCGTGCTGAAACATACCAAACTTGCTCTGGTTTGCTGAAGGGGGAGCATTGCTGAGAGCAAATGCTCCTGTCCCGTATGCAAGCTCCCAATTTATTACCAAGGATTACATCATCTCGGTTTTGTTTTTACATTCTACTGACCTTCAGGTTTTGTCTTGTTTTCCACCACATGGTGTTTTGAACCTGCTGCTTCTCACACTCGCCATAGGGCTTTCTGCACTGTTGTCTCACTTGTCCACAATCATTCTCTAACCTGAAGGTCAGTTTACATTTTTGCTAACCACCAGTTCTTTACTCCCACAAAGTACCAGTGGAAAGAAAGATTGTAAGAGACTTTTGTGTCTGACACTAGCCAAGTTGGGCAGACTTGATCTTTACCCATTCTCATTTGAAGTCAGAGGGAAGAAAAAAACCATGCAATAAGAAAAAAAAATTAGGTGGGCTGCACCACACTGAAAACATAAGAATAATATCTAAACCAAAGATATAAAAAAGATACCAAAATGGAAAGATCTGTGACTGAACAAAGGCTGAAGACCCAATATTCCGGAGGAAAAGAGGAGAAAGAGTTAATCAAGTCTTCAGTGACAGGCCACACTGTAGCTAGAATCTGAAATGGGAAAAAAACACATAAATCTCATTCCTTCTACCAGGAAACCCAAAATTAACATTTCCCTAGACATCTCAAATTTTGCATGAAACAAATTGCTCACTCCAGAATAAAGTTTCTGTAGTAAGGACCATGCTTTACCCTTAGCAAAATGAAAACCCAAAACATTACATGATGAAGAGGTCTGAAGCAAACTAGCTTTTTTTTCATTTTAAGTGTTCCACATCAGTTACTGATAAGAAAAATACAGACCTA
Source organism: Syrrhaptes paradoxus (assembly GCA_013400615.1). NCBI lineage: Eukaryota > Metazoa > Chordata > Aves > Pterocliformes > Pteroclidae > Syrrhaptes > Syrrhaptes paradoxus. Next base: position 104,842 of record VZTO01027423.1, read on the forward strand.
CACTTAAACCTTAAACTTAAAAGATGATGAAAACCAGAGGGGAGGGGGAGAGAATTACTTAAGAGGCATTATAATACTGATGAAATTCCTATATCTTTGAGGTTCCTATGTCCATATTTTAACAAATGCTCAGAATATTGAAGTACTTACATAGAGAGAAAACACTCATTAAGAAAATGTGTAAAAGATAATCACTGTTTCTTCTAGTTTTGATGCCTGTTTCTTAGCCAGAAGTTTCAAATCCCAACTTTGCCCACAGAGAGCTCTGCTGCATCCTAGGTTTCTTCTTTCCAAAAGAGAATCCAATCTGCAGACACGGACAGGTATTTCTTGCACAGTCCAGGGTGAGACACTGGTGGAACTTCGCACCGCGACACAGAGCTTAAGGGCTGTCTCCTGAGGCAAGAGGGTCATGCTGACTACGTAGACTGTGTCCCTGGACTCTTTGCACTTGCTGGGGCCTTTGGAGTGGTCTTTACCTAGCGGGGAACAAACGAGGAGTGATTCCTAGAAGACCAAACACCATGCAGAAGAAATATAATTTTCTTTTTACACCATCAGTAACATTTCAAGCTGTGTAGCCATTGTTTCAAAAGATAGGTCCTTCTAAGAAATGCAAGGCTGCTATCATTTGGAAGGTCAGAAATCTTCTTGAGTTACGATCACTGAACATAGCCATTGCTTGGATTCAAGGAACACCTGAGTTAAAAAATATCAAATAGAAGGTCAGACTTTTTATTTTTATTCGTTTTTGTTTCTGATTTTTAATACTTTATTAGGGAGCACTTGTTAGTTGTACATTTGTTTGTAGGAACATGCAAAAATAAACAGAAACTGCTCACTTCTGCAGTCAGTGGAATCTCCTGGGTTGCACAGAAGTACTTGCAGTAGTGTTCAGAATCAGCCATGCACAAGGTTTAACTATCTACTGTCTCCGCTTGAAGTGCGTGGAACAATTACAGGTGAGAAAATTAAAGCAGAATTATACAGTTTTTAATGTTAAAACAGAATCATCTAGAAACAAAGAGACACTTCAAGGACAACAAAAGGATTTCACTTAATTGCACATTTTTTCCTGACAAGGGTCTAAGACCGTAGCAGGCACTTACATTTTCTGCTCATGCCTCACATATACTAATGTTCATCACCAACTATACCAACACACGGAACTGGACAAAACCTATGTGGCCTTTGATTTCAAAGGGGTAGTTTTTCCTTACAGACTAACACAGACATAATTTCATTTCTTTAGACGCTATTCTTTGTTAAAAATGTTTTGCACAGACAAAATATAAAAGCAGATGTAGATGAAAACAAGCATAATGGGTCAGTCCAAANAGGTCCTTCTAAGAAATGCAAGGCTGCTATCATTTGGAAGGTCAGAAATCTTCTTGAGTTACGATCACTGAACATAGCCATTGCTTGGATTCAAGGAACACCTGAGTTAAAAAATATCAAATAGAAGTCCAGACTTTTTATTTTTATTCATTTTTGTTTCTGATTTTTAATACTTTATTAGGGAGCACTTGTTAGTTGTACATTTGTTTGTAGGAACATGCAAAAATAAACAGAAACTGCTCACTTCTGCAGTCAGTGGAATCTCCTGGGTTGCACAGAAGTACTTGCAGTAGTGTTCAGAATCAGCCATGCACAAGGTTTAACTATCTACTGTCTCCGCTTGAAGTGCGTGGAACAATTACAGGTGAGAAAATTAAAGCAGAATTATACAGTTTTTAATGTTAAAACAGAATCATCTAGAAACAAAGAGACACTTCAAGGACAACAAAAGGATTTCACTTAATTGCACATTTTTTCCTGACAAGGGTCTAAGACCGTAGCAGGCACTTACATTTTCTGCTCATGCCTCACATATACTAATGTTCATCACCAACTATACCAACACACGGAACTGGACAAAACCTATGTGGCCTTTGATTTCAAAGGGGTAGTTTTTCCTTACAGACTAACACAGACATAATTTCATTTCTTTAGACGCTATTCTTTGTTAAAAATGTTTTGCACAGACAAAATATAAAAGCAGATGTAGATGAAAACAAGCATAATGGGTCAGTCCAAAGAACAGTTCTTTGTAAAAGCCCAGCATCCCATCTCCATCAATGGCCAACAGCAATGCAATGGGCAACTGTACTGCAATGCTTCTCCACAATATTTTCCCAGCCCTTAGTAACTTGTGGCTCAGAGACTCCCTAAGCAGAGTGTTGTGTTTGTTTTTAGTAGCCCTTCATGGCATAGGCTGTTCCTCATCATCATCCTGTCATGTTCCAAACTTTTCTGCAACAAATTGCATAAAAAAAAGGATCAGCTAAATACTTGAGTTTGCCCAAGAGTTGTGTTTACATTAGCCAGTTCCATCCTTATCAAATGAGCAGAGACCACACAAAAGCAAAATATGTATTCTCCAGGGGCGAAAACAAATTCACTTACAACACATGATTAAAAAGTGGGAAACTACAATTCCAACAACAATAAGGCCAGCTTCTACTGCTTGTAGCACCGAGTTGCCTTTACTATTTCCTGCCACAGGAACCAATTGCCAGTTGCTTGACACTGTTAACATTTCTGAGGCACCTCATCAACCATGACTTGAGCTTTTTCCTGCACAGAACTTCAGAAAACAAGACTGCTCTTTGTGTTCATCCTGGTTTGAAGAATTTTCAATGGCTCCATTATTCTGAAGCTAGTGAAGTATACTTGATTTTTACTGTCACAGAGTTTTTAGGTGCAAAAAGTATTTGTCTAAACACATAGATTATGCTTTCACACCATCTGGATACTTCATTTTGAAGAAAAAGACTTGAAATAAATATGAGAGGAACCAGCTTTCTCCAAGCCACCATGAAGCAGCTAAATTCTTCCAGAAAACCACAGAGAATGTTGTCAACATGCTAAATATTCAGTCTACTTGGGGGAAAAAAAAAAAAAGGAAAAAGAAAACAGGAAAATCTGAATGAAGAGACTAATTAGCATTCCATGAACACACTGAACTCTGGCTGTTATCTTGCCAGACAAGCACTTACTCAAGGTCTTTTTACTGAATAATCTTGAAACACACCCTTATGTGGAGAGGTTGACGAAAACTTTCTTCAACTTCTCTGTTTGCAAGCACAACATGAGCTTGGTATTTCAAAGGGTTGGAAAAGAAAGAGTCACAGCAGAAACCCCAGACCCAGCATTTCAGGATGAGATAGTGGAAATCTTGTGTCTCAGAACTCCTCAAGCTAGACACAGAGCTGCTCAAATGGGAAAGGTAACTTCCTTGCTACTCAGCTAGGTCAAAAAGTCCTAAGCACAGTCAGTTCATCCTAAACTCTGCCAGGTACAGCTCTTTCACCAAAGCAAAGCCAATCTTCCAGAAAATCCACATTTGACTCTCAGTAGTCCATCTCATGAAAGCTACCATTTATCCTGAGAGCAAATCTCCTTAAAAAAATCTAAACATGGGTATGAAATCTAAACATGGGTGTGAAAATCCTGAATATTCAAGAAGGAAAAAGCTCCTAAAAAATGTAGGCCAGTGACCTAGCCACTTAAATTCTGCACATGGATTTTCTAAGTCTTTCTGTTTCCATACATTGATTTTCTAATGTCTAACTTTTCACCAGGATTTGAAAAAGAAGATTACAAAATTATTTCAAAGCAACTCCAAGCAGAAGCACAAATTCAATGTATGCTTCTGATAAACATTTTGATTACAACTGGGGCTGAGTGATTATTCAGCTTTATCTGTTGCAAGCCAACTGTTAAATAAGGGGTCACTAAACACAGTTCAGAAATATCTCAGCTTATAAAGCCAAAACAAACATCAGTGTTTTTTAAAAGTGATGAGGCCAATAAATACTGCTTTGTTGGTGTCTACAACCACCACTTTAAGTATCATTTCAAGCCAGTAGGTAATACAAAATCATAGCTTTAATTCATGATGGGAAAACCACTGTTCAACTAGTGTCTGATTTCGACAAATAAAGATTTGCAACGTACAAAATGATCAGTTTCAAAAATGCCAAGGTGAACATAATTGTCTGGAATTTTTCACTGTCTATATGTGGGATTTTTTACTTGAGATTAAAAAGTAATATTATAACCAATAGTTTTCAGTGATATATATTTTTTTCTGTTTTAATAAAGTGAGATAAATGAACTTGGGGTCTAAACTGTTTAGTTCCTCTTCCTGTGCATGTAATCCCTGACTTTATTTTGCTTTCCTAGTTGGCAAATAAACATATCAGAAACTAAATGCCACACAATTAGATTGCTCTGTCAACTGGGCTCCAGCTAATGTTTTTGAAGTCTAAATCTTGGAACAAAGTTTGAAAATTTTTGACTAATTAATTTTTTCTCATAGAATTTGTTTCAGTTTAGCACCTGAAAATCTTAAGCAAACAATCTGCCATGCCTGTTCTTGTCAAGCAACACTCAGTTCTGTATGTAATCCCATTGAAACCAGAGGAATTTATTCCAGAAAAGGAGACTAATCAGTAAGCAGGGAAATAGCAGACTCCAGCTATCCCCTGAATTTAAGAAACTGAAATTTTCCCCAAATTCTTGATACTGTGTTACAGTTACTTCTATAATGCAGGACTTGAATGGTTGAATTTTGTTGTCTCCAACTAGATTAGCATTTTTATCCATTTAATTCTCCCATTCATTTTGGTAACATCATTCTAAAATTTCATCTGGTTTAGTCCTGCCAGAGAGTGATTTACTTTATCATCCATGTCCTGAAAAGCAGGTAAGGAAGCCAAAGATTTGTGGGTTGGTGTCTCTTTAAGGTGTACATCAGCATTTTGATAAATGTATGGCAAAATATATCACACAATATTTATGTGTTAACAAGTTTAAAAACCAGTTATAGACATGCTAAACATTTTACTATATGACACTGCTCAATTTGTTTTGAATTCTACTAGTTTGCCATATTATGTAAAAACACAGCTGATCATATCAATTAAAACTCAGGCTCCTTTTCCCCCAGAAACATGTATTTTACCATTGAAATGAATCATGCCTAGCATTAAATAGCTTTCATCAAACTTTGATTTTGGGACATCATTCTGATATTAAAGTGGGATTTTTACAGTTCAAATCCTTTCATACAAATCAGAAACCAGCAAATAATTTATACCAATTGGCAACCTCTTTGAAAGTGATCTAGACAAATATGATGAGTGTTACTCAGCTCAGGTGAAGATGCAGTGCACCTGAAATGACATAAAGGAAGTGGTAACTCAATTTTGTGGTAAATATGTTTTCTGCATTTTTTTTATCAATACCTCAAAATTAAACCTCATTCATCTTACAAAGCTGCTGACTTCTCCTATCTTGTTTATTTTAAGGAAGCTATAATCATGACTTAGCTACCTGTTTTAGAAAATAAACACTGTCTGTACTTCTTTAACTGTTTTGTATTACACACATGCTACTTGTCTGGTAGAAGGTAGCAGCGCCACTGACCTCATGGATCTCAGTCCATAGTCCAAATTGCTGTCCTTATGGTCCATCAGACCACAGTGAACGTTCCCAGTAGTGTTTTCAGCTGAAATTTGGATGATAAACTTGTCTGTTCGTGGTGTGTAGGATGCTGTAAAGTTTGACTGCGAGTCTGCTGATCTGCATTTGGCAACCACTGCCTTTACAGGCTCGAGGAGATCCGTGTGACAACAGCAGACCTGCCACTACCAAGAGTGGTCACCATTCTCCCTTCTGGCGTAGGTACTACAGGTGACCTACAAGTTTGGCTGAGGTGTAAAGACAAGTCACTAACTATGGAATGGAGTGTTGTGCCTACGAGACTTCCAGAACCCTCCAACTGAAGCCACATTATTTTAACTTTAGAACTGGAGGTTTTCCGCATTTCCTGCAAGGATGGAGAGAATTGGAGAACTGGATCAAGTGACACAGATTGCTACATATTTTGCTGAGTAAATACAACTTAATGCATTAATGAAATAAGAACTGTTATAACACCAACTCTTCACAGTTCTCTGGAGATAGTACCTTTTTTTTGACTGAAGAAATGAGAGCCACAAAGAGGGGCATTACCATACAGTCAAGACTCTTGAAAACGTTCCCCTGATGGATTTATCTCCTCTCCTCTATTGGCTTTAGCTACAACATCAATTTCATAAATGTTCATTAGTACTTGGATGTATATCTGGTATGATACCCATGCCTTCCACCCACTTTTAATATTATTTTGAATTATTTTCAGGTGATTTTAATTGGTCTTCTAGCAGAAAATGGAATTTTATTTACACTTATTTGTATGTCTATGAACTGAAAAAGAAGGACGCAGATGAATGACTGTGTCATGCAATGTATACTTACACACCACCAGGACCAGTGTGTGGATGGGGAGAAGAGCCCAAAACGTTCTTATCTTTTCCCTGTCCCAGCAGTATGTCTGCACCCATACACCCAAAACATTGCAGATTTCTTAATTTCACCTTCATTGGCTGTGAGAGCAGCACTCTTGGGAAGCCAGGAGAATACATACAATCAGCATACAATCTGCATGCACCAATTTGAAACTGTATGGTCTGCCACAAAGCCAGGATCAGTGGCTGCCTACAATGATGCCCATGGCTACGGCTGGTTCTGCTCTTCTTTGCCCCACCACCATCACTGAGTGGTGCCTGACAAAAGCAACTGTGGAAGCCCTTCACTATATCCACTGAAACTACTGGCTAATTCCAGAAACCCGTACTGAAACTGGAGTAAGGTAGGAAAACAAGCCATCTCCTAACAGCTGCGATTGGCAAAGATCTCCAGTTTTATGTCCCTGTATGGTACAACCCACAAATACTGTGCAGCGGCATTTGTTCAGCCCTGACTCATAGGCAGACGAATGCCACCAAATGAATCACCTGCAGCACTTTCCACAGTACCTAATGAGGTAGCTCATCCAAATATTGATCAGGCCCAAGTCTCTCTGGCTTTTGAGATATGAAATACCACAGCCTAGGATGCTATTTTACTGGTGAAATTTTAAGTTTTGGAAAGGGGGCAAAATTTTAAATTTTGGAAAGTGAGCAAGCAGGATGGCAAAGCATCGGTTGGCACATCCTTTGTCAATAGGAGCTACCTTCTGCCTGCCGTTAAGCTATAAAAATTATACGAACGCTGCTGAAATGCAAGAGAAATAGACACTTATTAACTTAATAACAGAGAACTTTAAGGCAAATTAACAAAATCACTTTACAAAACATCTCATTCTGTTCAGTCCACTGCTGCAGAAGGTCATTAAGCCAAACACTCTGGTAAAAACATTTCAATCCATAACGGTTGAAAGGATAAACATTAAGCAGAGGATAATCACCAATTAGCATTCAGGACATCAGCTGAACATTGCAGGTGTTTAGGGAAGATAGTTCCCCCCCCTGCATATGTGCCTGCAAAAGTACATTTCTTCCCCTTTCCTTTCAGTTGTTGATGCTATGTGCCTGGGCACTGGGTGGGCAACACCCCTCACGCTCACAGACACCAAGACTCTGCTCAGCTTCAGGGCAGGTGGGCCGAAAGCCCTTTGGCTTTTGCTGTGTTAATGGCTGCCTCGCTGTACAAGGACGGCGCAACCCCTTCTACCCTTCCCCCTGCCCAGCAAGGGCCCAGCCCTAGGTGTAAGCCCCACTCCAGGATCAAGCCCACTGCTAAAGCCACGCCCGAGCGCCAGGGCCACTGTCCAGCCGCAAGCCAAAGCCCAGCCCAGCGTCAAGGCCCCGCCCAGGCCCCAGCGCCACACCACTCCCCACAGATGCTGCCCCGCCCTCCACAGGCCCCGCCCCTCAGAGGCCATCAGGCCACGCCCATCACTCTGACTCCGCCCCTCCAGTCTGCAGACCCCCCCCATCCAGAGCGGAAGCTTTCCGCGCAGGCGCAATGCTCGCCAGAGCCAACTGCCCCCTCGCGGCCCCTCCCAGCCCTCCAGAAAGATGGCGGCCGCGCGCCGGCAGGCGAGGCGAAGGGCGACGCTGAGGCGGCGAGGCAAAGGTGACAGCAGCAGCAGCGGTGGCGGCCGCGGGAGACAGTGACAGGTGTGGGGAAGGGAGGAAAAGGCGGTGGGGCGGCAGCGGCAGAAGCGCCGGGACCTCGAGTGGGCGGGTCAGGGGGTGGGGGAAGCGGCCGGCGCGGCGCCACCCCTGCCCGAGCTGCGCCATCGGGAACTCCCCTGCGCTCCCCGCCCTCGTGCCGCTGTCCGCCGGCGGCGGAGACCGAACCGTTAACCGGGAGAGCCGGCAGGGCCATGGCGGTGAGTAGGCGCGCTTGGTGCTCGCCGCCCTGAGGCGGCTGGCAAACCGCCCCCTTCCCCTCAGCGGGGTGGAGAGAGGGGGGCGAGGGGACGGGGCAGTGCCACTACCTGTCCCCGCTGCCGGGCGCGGCAGGAGCAGCCCGGCCGCTGAAGAGACGGCGTTGCCTGCGCCTTGCCCTCCGCCTGCCCGAGGAGGGCTGGGGAGCCGGCGCCTCCGGCCGGAACCCCGCTGAAAAAACTTTCTGTCTTCACTCCTGGGCTTCTCCGCTGCCCGGAGATGGGTCTCCCGGCCAGGGCGGGGGGATCCCTCTCCTGTCAGCGGCGGGCAGCGGGGTCCCCAGGGTGCGGCTGCCGCGGAAGGAGGGAGGTTGTTCGGGGAGGAGAAGCAGATGCGAAGTGCGACCAGAACAGCTGAGCCGGCCGTGACAGGCGGGGAGGAGAAGGAAGTGGTGGTTTTCCACACCTCTGTCTTTCTGTTGTTGTTGTTCGTTCTCCTGCTAAGCCGTGAAGGTTCAGACGGAACTCCCAGCTAAAGGGATTGAGCATGTGTTTCTGTATGTGGATCAAAAAATCGTCCGAAAACACTACAGTCATCTTGCTGAGTGCTGGCAGAGGCATTCTTTCAGCTAAATTCATGCCTGATTCCTCCTTTCCTGAGTACATTACCCAAGATGAGTTTTAACCTAAACTGAAACTTTTTGTTGCGTCCAGGCAACTAGAAAGTGAAACCAACCAAAAGCAAAAATGAAACTTTTCAGGTGATTTTTTATTGTGCGGAGTTAATAAAATAAGCTGTAGAAATAAGGGAAAATATGCTGGGTGGGAGCAAATCGTGCTTTATGAGTAGCATCTCAAGATGTGTTAGTTTGTTTAACCTTGTTGAAAGCAGTTCATTACCTACCTTGGATGTCAAGTGTTATTCCAGAACATCTCACATCATGAAGTCATTTCTGTGAAATGTTATTTGCTTTTAGAATTTAAGTCTACGTTTGATCAGAAACATATCTGGTTAGAAATGTCTTAAATTATCGTGAAGGCTTAAAATATCTTAATTTTTTTGCTGATAAGTACTTGGTAGCTTCTGTCTTAGAAGTTATAGGGCCCAGTCCTGCTAAGCTTTGAGCCTAAAAGAAGCTATTTTGTTGTTATGACAATGCGTAACTTTCTGCTTTATGTAGCATAGAAGTTTAACTGTAGCCATGCTGTGAATCTGCATCCATAGATGTGTTTGTGTGTTGTGTTGTGAAATAGTATGAATCACAGCAACTCAGCTGTCCTTAAAATTCAGAAAGCACAATCAATTTTTTAATTTTTTTTTAAGGAAATGCTCTCAAATAATTATGAAATTTAATCACATGATGAATAGAGAAGTAGTAAGCTTTCAGTTAGGGAGGAGGCTGTGCACATATATGAAAGCTGGAAATAGCTGTATCTATAGTACTCAACGTTGCAAATTGGATAGAGTTCTTAGTAACTGTTGTTCCTGCTGAGCCTGGGGGAGCAGAAAGGTTGCTGATCAAGTTTGAAAGCACAGCATCTTCTAGATTCAGTCTGTGTATATGGAGCATACACAAGTCATCTGGATGTGTATGGCTTGAATCTGGCACTTGTTTTGGCAAACTACACCAAAATGTTTTTTTTTCTGGTGACTTTAAGGGGGGAAATTGACATGCTGCCTCAGTTACATCGGGGGGAGAAACACTGATTTTAGCAGATGAAGCCTTAGTTAAGAGAGATGCAGATCCTTGGCATCAGAATGGCCAGGACTCAGTGATGAGTTGTGTAGGTCACTTGGTCAGGATGAGAGCAATTTGCTTTGAGCAGAGTCACAGGCTGATTACTGTACATGATAATATTAAAACAAGATTAGATTAGTGTCTCAGTTTTTTCAGGACAGATTGAGATCTTCTGAGGCTTTTTGCTCTATGACAAGCTCTAGGTGTATGACTTACATGAGGCTCAGGTCATTATATACAACACTTAAGTTATCTGATTGCAATCCATTAATGGCATTTCTGCCTTTTTCAAGTTGGAGTTTCTGATGGTTTGTGAACTTAAAGGCTTTTGATTTTTATAAGCAATAATATAATGGAATTGCAGAAACTTGAATTATGGTTCAGACTAATAACTCATTTACTTTGTACTGTGAGTCCTGTGGATCTTGGGATGCTTTTGTTTGTTTTTTTTCACCTTGTGGCCATTTAATTTTACTTGAATTTGGACCTGCATCATCTAACTCAATGTTAGCTGGTGATCATTTTGGCTCAGGATATCTCGAAGAGATCCTTCGTAATTGTTATTTCAACTTTAACTACTTAACTGAGCATACCTCTGCAGTGTTCTGTCTTAGGACTTACTGGGAAGCAAAACTCTTAAAGCCTGACTTCAGGGGAGGTACAATTTTTCTTCATGGTCAATACTTTCTCTTAAATGGGTTTAATTTCTAAATGCTTTTAGGCAACACAATAATTTACCTTGCTGGCAGGTCACTTCTGACATATTATATGTTATTGTAAATGTGTTGCTCTCTAGAAATATCAAGTACTTCAAAGGTGTTAAGTGCTGGTACCTCTGTCACAGTGGCAAATCCTATAACCTAGCCCAGTCCTCCTTTTTGGTAGGTGGGGGGAACTGGCAAAGACACAGTCTTGTTCATTCAGACAAATACTAGTGTGAGGCTGCAGGCCCACTTCCCAGACAGCATTGTTGTCTGCAGCCATTGATGTTCGTTGTCACTGCCTTCTGGAACCTGAGGAATTCTTATCTTCCTCCAGCATCTAGCAGCTCTGTACCTTTTTTTGACCTCCAGCTTCTAATTGTTAGGGGATTTCTGGTTCAGTCTCTGCTAAAATGTGTACAGGTAACATGTCACGTTCCATCAGTGCTTTTCTGTGATCTAAAGTATGAATTGAATTCTCTCGGTTATGTCTGTCAATAACACTTCCATATTTTATCATCCATTTCTTTAAGACTGTTGGCTTGGGGAAATTCCCAGGTAATCTGTAGAAAAATTCAGCTTGGCTGGAGTTTGCAGTGCATGAGTTGAATCGTGAGCCATTGCTTTTCCTGTAGGACCAGATCTAGTAAAAATAGATTTGGACTGTCAACTCGAGAGCTTAACTAAAAGATACTGTCTGTATCTCAGGAAAGCGATAATAGTTCACGATGAGTACATTGCTGCTTTTTCTGTTCAGCAAACACAAACAGTGTTTATTTTGCTCATGGGGCCAATGTTTCCTGAGCTACAAAAATGACCATTTTTTTTGCTCACTCTTTGCCATGTACAGTAAACTTTGAACTTCCTTAATTCTTGTGTTCACTTGATACCAGTACAAAAACACTCCTAGCCTTTTTCTTAAACTTGTCTATCCATAAAGTTTGGTGGTTTTGTTTGTGTCATCCTGGGGTCTGTATTTTGTAGGACTGATGGAGTAGAAGAATGTTTAGAAAGTGTCTGTAACACTTAATACTATTATGTGTTTCTCACGGATTGTCATCTTTAATTGTTCCAACCAATTTACATTTAGTTTAAGATTGGACAAATATTTTTGAAGTTGTCATTGTTGTTCCATTCACCCCTCTGCCCCAACATCTGATCCTATTCCAGCTGTACTTCCTTCACAAACTCTTGAGCCTGTAACCAGTGAAAGTCTTCAGACTTTTTTGATGAGCTCTCGAATATGACTTGAACAAAATGTAAATAGAAATAAAATTGACTACGCCCTTTTGTCAATAATTAAATATAATTTGTCGTTGTTGTTTTCATGCTGGATTCCACTGTGTAATGAGAAGTCTTTTTATACTCGCTTCGTAGGTCACGACTCTTTCTTGGGTGTATTAATAGTCTATTTTGGTTAGAATATGTGCTGCAGGAACTGTTGGTCTTCATTTTGATGGCACAGCTGTATAGAGGCCTGTGTTACTACTCTTCTAGTATGTATTGATTTAGAATGCTTTTCTGTTTACGGTTGTAGTACCTCAGGAATGAAATATCCATGCGTTTTCCAAACCCTTTATTAAAACTATAACACCACATTCTTTGGCGGTGTCTTCACAGCACCTCTCAAACTGAGTTTGACTGGACATACTTTGCCCTCTTTGTGTTCATGGCTGCAAATAACTTTCACCATTTATGTCTGGGCAAGCACATTTGTTGGTCTCGGTCTCACCGGACCTACCTGTGTGTCTACCAGTATGCTTAACTGAAGTTATATTTTTGTCTGCCTGTTGAGTTTTTACTTTTCCAAGATGCCTGGATCCTCTTCTGGTCATACTGTTCCACAGTCAAAATAGCACCTAGGTTGACATTTGTGTCCTCTCTTTCAGTTTAGTATCTTGGGTGCCAAACAGTCGTTTGCAGAAGTTAAATGGGAGCGCTGAATATGCCTATAGTGTACCTCCCCCCGGCTTTGCCTCTAGAATTGTTCCGAAGCGTTCGAGACAGATTAAAAGATATGCTACAAAACCTTTTCATTTATAGGCAATGGAAAATGTTTTGTGCCGTATTATATATTTAATTACTTTGGGCATAAAGAGTTGTCAAAACTGAAAATATCAACAAGTTTGCAATCCCGGTTTAACCAGTAGACCACATTTTTATAGTCCATTAGTAAGAGAGGCGCCCAGCACTTTCTAAGATGTGATAAATGTTTTCTGCTTTCCAGAAGCACTAAAACAAGTCCTTCTACTTCCTGGCAACATAAAAGCTTCTAAAATCAAGTGTCAAGAAAATTGTTTCACAACTATGAAAATTTACAAAATTGAACCAGTGCACTCCATGATTTGAAAAAAATATTTATCAAACTCTGGGAAATGGTCCTCAGGGAAAGTGACAAGGTCCAAAAGGATTTATACTGTGACAAGCGTGGACAGATAGTAACTTGATTCAGTAACTGGGAGTGAAAGGGAATATGTAGCATACAAACGTTAACTTTACCTTCTGCATGACAGTTCTTTTTGAATTTGCTTCGTTTTTTTTTTTGTACATCAGTTGCATTTAAGCCTGTGAAGCTCAGTTCTTAATGTCTTTTGATCTTGAATAACTTTAGGTGAAAATGAGCTTAAGAAACGTAGAGTTTTACAGTTACCTGCAGTATAAAGTAAAAAAAACCCTGTAGTTCCCAAGTGTAAATACTTCCTTGTAAATGCTATTGAGTTTCCCCAATGTACAAATCCAATGTCTGTGGTAAACAAAGCCCAAGCTCTACTTAGACAAGATCCTACAAGCATGGGCTACTGCCAAGCTGCTGTCTTACTTCCCCTTGCTAATGTAGTATACTCGTTACCATATCTTACTCCTTTAGTTACAAAATAAATCCTTCTTTAACTTGCAGTTTTCAAACTTCAGGGTTTTGTTGTTTGAAATTTGTTGCTGTTCTGACTGGAAGAACTGTACCTACTGGATGACTTGACAGAAGGAAAGTGAGACTTAAGCAGCAGTGGATTAGTTTTACTTTGGGGGAGAGGAACACATTTTAGATGGTGGTAGCAATTCAAGTAGTAATGATCTGCAAAAAGTGTGCAGGTAGCTGAAAATGGAGGGGATAAGAAGGTCCACCACAAAAACTGACTTGCAATGTCTTGGCAACGAGAGAGAACCATGACTGTAACTATTCAATAATGGAATCATAGAATGGTTTGGGTTGGAAGGGACCTAATTCCAACCCCCGTGCCATGGGCAGGGACACCCTCCACTAGACCAGTTTGCTCAAAGCCTCATCCATCCTGGCCTTGAACACCTCCAATATATCTACCGATAGGTTGTTAGGGAACTTTCTACAGTAAGAGTAAATACCATAAGCCACAAGAGTTACCATGTTTCTGCAAATCCTGTAGAATCTATTAAAAATGTAAATGAGCAAGACCATACTTTAAGAAAACTATATCTCTATCCATTTAGTCTAGTGTGAAGGTAGATAGAAGATTTTGAAACAGAGAACAAAGAAATGAGGACTAAAAGAAGCTGCAGAAATGAGTGGTCACTGTTGACAATGATCAGTCTTAGATACAGCTGAAATGTAATTTATTTTAATTTCCTCAGGCTTGCTAATAACTTGGCTGCCCACATATAACTACTAGTATATATGCACATTCCCCTCAATGATGGCATTTCAATGGTGAGGATAGATTACCATAATTAAGTAATACATCTTGAAAGTCCTCTAGTACACAGATGTACAGTTATGTACATCATGGCAGTACAAGTCCAAACAGATTGGTTTCTGATTTTGTGGCTTTATTTTTGTTAACAAATTGATATCTATTTAGAGTTGCAACTTTACATGTAAAATTGGAGGCTGAGAGCAGCTTTATCCTCTTGACTTGATCAGGAGATCAAACTAGTTAGTCCCATGGTGTTTTGACTGACTAAAACTTTTCTTGGAGTATGGGATGGAACTTGGGAGAAGGCAGTGCTGATATCATCTGAGAAAACTGCTCTTGCTTTGCTGGTCTTCCCCTTCAGTAGTTGCAGAGACTCCTCCATTGGAGAACTCTTGCATGAGTAGTGTATTTAGTTCTCAAGAGTTGCATTGAGCTTGAGATGCTGCTTGACTACCCTGCTTCATTTTTTTTTTTTTGTATGCTATGTAAGTAACTGCTTAAGTACCGTTGTGAATAAGTTTCCTATTAGGAAAGTGAAGCACCTGCCAGGGTGACTACCTCTTCAGCTCTTTTACTATTGTGGTCTTGTAGCTTCATGCATGTGATGCATTGACACTGGAAGAAGCAGTTCCTCTCTGCTTATTCCCATGCTTGGCATTCGTTTGTGTATTTGCGTAAGGGAAATGGGTCAGGCAACCGCTTTGTGTTAAAACTGACCAATGTTTGTAAGATTTAAAACTGTATCTGTCCTGCAGTTTAATTCACTGTGTTGTTGACCAGTTGCTTGCAGGGGTGCAAGTGAGAACTGCTAGTACAGTTTATCAGGAACTGACTTACAGCAGTTTAAAGTCTTCATAAAATAACATATTTTAAGTGTATTTGTTAGGCCTCAAAACAACTTTTTTTGGTGGATTCTTACTCTTGGGAAGTAGTTTCAATGTGCCTGTCTTGTCTTGTATTCTGTGCTATTACCCCATTCCTTATGGAAGCAGAGGTCCTAGAGATTTTGCAAAGAGAATCAGTGGAGAGAAATTCTAAAGTATGTTAGATTTGTGGCCTCATCAATCCTATGTCATCTTGCATTTGGATAACATAGTTTTCACTTTTCAGAATGAGCTGTTTCATAAGAGTCCTCTCAAAGCTGCTTGTTTGGAATCGTGCACTCTTTGCAGCTCCAACATTTGTCTCTGCAATAAATTTATCTCACTGACCAGTTGCATCACATTAAGAAAAATAAATCTGTGTTTTTCTTTTGCTTTAAAGGAATCATATGAAAAATTACTTTGAAAATTTGTCCTTGCTACTCATAGCTACTGAGAAGAGGGAGTCAATAACAAGTGAGGAAGTAGCATGATTCTTGGCATTGATTTGCTTGTTTTCTCAAAAAATAAGCATGTTATTAAACAGAAATGAAGGCTAGAGTAACGGTTAACTCGGGAAGGTCAAGTTGTTTTTGAACCCATGTGATTTTCAGAAAATAAACTGAGGGAAATCCAGTCCTGGCAGAGGCTTAGAAGAACCTAGTTTAGCTGGTATAAAAGTAAAACTAGGAGGGTTTAAGGAAGTCCTTGAAAACAACAAGAGCCGCATAGTTTAGGTCAACATAGCATAAATAAAGTGGAATTGTATTGGAGTTCTTTAAGTGGTGCAAGAAGTACACTATGCAGTTTCCTCTTTTAGTTTCTTTTTGAGGATGCTTTCCAAGAGTTTCTAAAAATAAGTTGCCCCTGTAAGACAGAGGAGACCACATTGTAGCTCCCAAGCAATGTGTGATGGTGAATCAGATTGATGTACCTGTGAAAGACTAGGCATAAGTTTGCCCTCTGATGCTGACAATTTACTCATTGATTTTTAAAATGCACACTATCAAATTAGGTCTGAGTAAAATGAACAGATTAATTCTGATTTGTGATATGGTTGCACTTATAATTTCCTAAAAGTTACAGAACCAGTTTAGGCTTCCTTTCTTTCAAGGTATAAGAGGGAAGGGCATATACTTGGAAACTACTGAATTCTTCTTATGCAACAACTTCAAGTTATAGGTACTTCAGATAAGGACTGTGGATTTTTTTTTTTAAGAATCTAATAATAATAACAACAACACTTAAAAGCAGAATGTGGTGTTTTCTGGTAGTCTTCATTGTGCTGGTCTTGTTGTGTACACTCAAGCATTTAACAGTCATCCTGGACAAGGTGAGAGGTGTTAAGTGTCTGTGAACATATTGTGCCTTTCCGGATGACTGGTTTATCAGTGTCTAGTTCTTTACGTAGCCTTCACCTTCAAAAGTTTAGTTTTCTACATCAGCTACTAGTAAGAGCTTAGCCTCTTTGGCTCAGATTCAGCAACTGTTGATAGCTCATAAATACAGATGCATTAAACTTGAACAACTGGAGTGTTTCCAATTATCTACTATGCATTCTCATGTAAGTTTATAGTACCCGTGACATGAATGCATGAACTGTACTTCTCACTGCTCCTGAGTCATTGCAGTTCACAACCTGGATCATGAAAGTAACCTGAAGTAAGCATTGATTTACTATAATACACTTAACTCCCACGGTGCTGTGATTTACCTTTGTGTGGCTTGGCCATTCTTGATTTGAGAAGAGGCAGTAACTATTGGGAGGGAGTTAGATCCAGTAACCATTTTGGCTGTTCAAGTGCAACTTGCATTTGCTCGTGAATCAGTATTTTCGTTGTAAAATGAATACAGTACAGTTATAACTTCTAGTGTTTGCCTTACACTGGTAATGTACTTTGGACAGAGATCTGTATTGCATTTCTCAGACTTCTTTGAGAATTGTGTTTAGTGTCTGCAACACCACTTGAGAGATGCAGTTGAAGTATTTCCATATTTATAGTAGAAGTTGTAGATCCTTTTTTACTATAGTGAGTTCCAGTGCTTATTAAAACATTTTATGTATCTTAATTTTTAACTATTTTGATTTACAGTTTCTAGTGATTGTCAGACTTCGACTTTGGTGATTTACTTTACAAAACTATACCTTTTTTTTTATATATAACTTTCATGTATTGCCTGTATGCAACTTTAGTATTATGAACAATGGGACTGAATAGCCATTTCAGTTTTACTTCACTTCAAAGGAGATTGTCAAATTAAAATGAAATAGAAATGTTCCACAAAGCACCTTTCTTCTAAAAAAAAGAAACAAACCCAACACTTCTCTGTTCTGTTGAAAAATATTCTATCAGCTTTTCCCAGAAACACTTTTCTAAACCAGAAAAAATAATTTATGAAGAACAAAGCACATTTTTAAAATAAATTCTGTATTAATTGAAATAATTAGTTTAGAACTGAAAAAACAAAAGCCAGTATGCCATCATTGCCACATCTGAAACTGGGTAACTAGAAAATATGGTAAATCTATGGGGAAAAAATTAAAATCATTCTGCTGAATTCTGATTCTTAAAAACAAACACAGACCTCTTCAGCATGCTTCATAACTTTAATAGCTCAGGTGCAACCTTATGGATGAGTGGGTAATTATATTCTAATATGTTTCTACACTAGCTACATCACTGTATCTGAGCTTTTTCCACTAATGTATTACGTGACGTGAATAACATCTGTTGCATATGCTTTGTTTTTTCCTGTTCACCCCAGGGATACATTGGTGTATTTTGTTTTCAGAATTTTCCCCATTTTAGTATCTTTGTATGTCTTTGGCACTCGTATTTGTGCAGTCTGTCTGATGGCTTTTGAACTGGATGGCTGATTTGACAGATAAGAAGAAATCTCAATAGTCATTTTTACAAGTCTCCAATTGGCAGGCAGGAGATATATTTTAGGGACTACAGGAAATAATAAAGAATAAATCTGCCTCACAGTAGGCACCAAAGAATGGACATGGCAAGTACTTTTAAATGCCTCAGTCACAGGGAAGGTTTAAATAGTAGTTTGCATCTTCTTGAAAAGAAGAGTCACTCAGATGTGAGGCTCTAATCTGAATAAAATAGGGCTTTATTACTTCAGCTGTTTGAAAGATACTTATTTTTAAAGTGCACTTGCTGTTTTCATGTCAGAGAAGGCAAAATCAAAGCATTTCATAGGTTAGGATTGGTGGATGGTTTTACGCTCTTTTTGGTTCTGTATGTTCATTCCTTGGTCTTTGGCAAACCTAGGAAGTGTTGCCTCCTGTTCAGTGAAGCTTTTCCTTCTGGAAGTTGTCTGGACCTGAGGATGAGCCTTGCCTGTGGTTCCTGGGGGAGCATAGCTGCAGGAGCACCTGGGTGAAGGAGGAATGCACACCTGCTCCGCTGTACTGAGCCCACTTGGAAAACACACCTTATGGCAACCTTGAGTTGGCAGCTGTAACATGATACAGGCTGAAGCACGTATGAAACTGCACTGCTGACAAAGGAATCATGGAATGGCCCTTTTTTTTATCACTTCTTATGTAATAGCAACATGCAGTTTGGAAAAATTTGGTATTGATTTAATTGAGCCTGTTCCCTACACTGCGCCTCTCTTGTGTTAGGCACTTTTGTCTTGTCCCCGCTTAAACTTCCATTCTTGTGTTGCATAGAATGAAGGCTCTTGTGAACAGCCCTCTGTAATAATTTGTTTCTATCTGTTGGTGATCAAATTTGACAGAATTAGGATGTAAAAGAGTATTAAGTTGTTGCAAGTATTGTGATAAGTAGGTAGGTAGAGAAGAAACACTCTGTAGATCACAAAAACTGAGGAAAAAGCAGCAATGCAAGTGTCTCCTTCAGTAGCCACCAGATACACCAATGTGGAGTGTGGCTTTATAAGCCCTTCATTTGTGGGGAAAAAAAAAACCAAACTTATTTGTTGAATCAAACTCGATAATCAGAAACAGTGAATCTCTAGGAAAGGAGTAATCCTTGATTTATTTTTTTTTTTTAATGCAGCATTGTTATTAGGTAGCACTGCATTTATCATAATAGTGCCTATAGCCCAGCCGAAATGGAAAGCCTGTTTGTGTTGTGTACTTAGTACAAAAGTATAACTTTTTAATTCGTAGTTATCCCCTAATGCAGCTTTCCTCCTTTTCTTAGGAGAAAGGCCAGAATATGAAGTCATTCTGTTATGGACAGTACTATGGGTATTGTCTTCCAAAGTTTGAACCTTAAGTCTGTGACTTTGAGTTTTGATTAGCACTGTTATTGTTACTTTGAAGTTCTGAATTGAGAATCTGACAGCTTTTAAGAGTTCAAGAGACAGACTACTGTCTCCTTTCTAGGAATCTGATCTATTGAAAACCATTTAGCTTTAGCATTGCATGTCATATTTTGATTGACTAATACTCTGGAATTCATGGAAGGGGCCTTTGGAGATTGCCTTCACAGAATCACAGAATNCTTTCATGGTCAGGTTTTGACTTTCTACAGCAATGGTCTCCAAACTTTTTTGATCATGTTCCCCATCAGTAAAGATGTTTCAAGTGTGCACCTCCAATATATGTATGTTTTTAAGTTTTATGCATATGCTACTCTACTAATATAACACATACACTATAAAAAGAAAAGATGATATAAAGATTAAAAGCACTGTTTAATAATAATTTTTATTTATCAATAACAAAAAAAATTTTTCTTCCCATACCCCAAGGGATTGTCTTGGACACCTCACTTCAGAGACCTCTGATGTACAGGACTGAGATTTTTGCAGCCTCTCAGGGCAGCCTATGCCAGTGCTACACCACTCTCATTGTGGAGATACCTTTTTTCCCCCTTATGTCCAGACAGAATTTCCAATAGTGCGGTATGTATCCATCACTTCTTGTACTTCTGCTGTGTGCCTCCAGGAAGAGTTTGATGTAATGCTCTCAACAAGTATCCTTCGGGTAGTGGGATCTAGCCAGTAGGTGACCCCCTGGCTGCTCTAGTGTTCTTAGCTTATCATAGAATCATAGAATGGTTTGGGTTGGAACGGACCTTAAAGATCATCAAGTCCCAACCCCCCTGCCATGGGCAAGGACACCCCCCACTCGACCAGGTTGCTCATCCAGCCTGGCCTTGAACACCTCCAGGGATGGGGCATCCACAGCCTCCCTGGGCAACCTGTTCCAGTGTCTCACCACCCTCATAGTGAAAAATTTCTTCCTAATGTCTAATCTAAATTTACCCTCTTTCAGCTTATACCCGTTACCCCTTGTCCTGTCACTACACTCCCTGATAAAGAGTGCCTCCCCATCTCTCCTGTAGGCCCTCTTCAGGTTTTCCATGTCTTTCATGGGCCTAAGGCCAGTAGCGGTCTTTGTGGCATCTCTCTTAGACTGGGGAGGAGGAGATGACTGGGAAGAGCAAAACTGGATGTGATATTCCAGATACCACCTTATAAATGCTGAGTAGTGAGGAATAATTGCCTCCCTCAGCCAATCAGCTGTGCTTGTCTGCTAATACAGCCCAGTGTGCTGCTGGCCTTCGTTGCTATAAGGACATGTGCTGCTGACTCATGTTGTTTTACCTTGGTGATCCAGCTGATTTAATGTTGATATGTTTTTCAGAGTCTGTCATTAAGATCAGCTGCTCATCTCTAGGAGATGGAAATGCTGATCCTTGGCATGTGCAGAGGAAATGCACTGTCCAATGATCTCAGCCTTGCAAAATTCCTTAACCCTTAATGAACAATTGATTGAGTAAAAAGCAGGGTTGTATATGTCTTTAGAACATGAGAGTAATGTGACAGAAACAGTAAAGGACTAAATCTGAAGGCATTTAAGGACGTGTTAAATTGTCATTATGGTTCAGGAAGGCAGACCCGCTCACTGAGCTATTGAGTGGAACTCAGTCTTTGGGCTGTAACATCATTTAGCCTTTTCACTTGTTAGTGTAATCCATTCCTTAATGGTTGCTGAGGCATAAGCCTGGAGTCTCTGAACAAACCAAGTCCAATAAATTTAGATGCCTTCCCTTTGTTTCCCCTTTGATAGCCTTCAGAAAAACCTTTCAAAGTCTTTTCAAATTCATATGATAAGGAAAATGAATAGCAGTTCAGTTGGGGGTAGTGGGGAATAGGTAGTTTGCTACCCAAGTCTCATACAAAGCATTAACTTACCCAACTTGTCTGAAATCTCGGGAGACCTTGTGCTTTCATTGCATCGTAGGACAGACTTGGTGCAGATTCAGAAAGAATAGTGTCAGCCGAGTTAGTGATCCTGAATTACACTTTGAATGTCTACTACTAGTTCAGTATATTCAGTAGCAAGACAAGAAATGAGATGTTGCTGTGCATGAATCAGTATAGATTTCTAAATAACCCTGCTTTTAATGTACCACCAGTAGAAAATTACTTCTCAGTTGCTTCTGTGCTTAGCAACAGTGTATTACCTACCTATTAATCTAATGTGTCATGTTCTTTGTCTGGTTCCTTTTAATGTGTCCACAAGAATGGTGTAGTGAGTTGGCCTTAAATAAATCCTTAGATTTATCCCACCTATTATTTTACCCCTTCTGAAGGCTGCTGCATCAATTGGTTTTCAGTGGTGCAGGAGAGCTGGCAATAGGCTCGTGAATTGTTTGTAGCGGCTCTGCAGGCTGAGCCTTACCTGTTGTCCAAATGCAAGTTGCTTTTCTTGTGTCCTTTTCAAGACCTCACTAAATCCTGAATATACTGGGAAACTAGATGGAGTTGTAACTCAGTTAGATCACCCAGGGCAGTTTTATGTGGAGTAAGGCTGAAATTATGGGATGCATATTCGTCAGTATTCTCAATATGGAACAATATTTTTCAAGAAGTTGTAGTCACTCATACTACTCTTTTGAACAGGTGTCAACAATTTTAAGTCAGCAAATTGGAGACAAAGCTTGTTAGGTTGTTCCAGTAGAGATTGTAGTTATTTGCAGCCAGAGGCAGGAAAATATCCTCCTTGTTGCTAAGTGAGGTACACCTGTTGATATAACTGATAAAGCCTTTTGGGGAGCTTGTGTTTGGCTGTCCACTTCTGTTATCCTATCCTTTTCAGAATGAAACTTCACCAGATTCTTTTTTGTTTTAGAAGGAACAGCTTTATCCTTATATATTAAAACACTTTATGCCTAGCTTTTTAAGCTATTCGTGCCATTTTAGTGGAGTAAAATGACTCTGTCTCTTATCACTGTCATGGTTTGTCATTTCCAGACTTCCTTCTGACTTCCTTTTTTTTTTTCTTTTTTCTTTTTTTTCCAGAGAGCTGGATTAAAAACATGTTCTGTAATGAGAAGCCAATAACTGATACCTTCCCTTCCTGTTGGAGGGTCACATGCTCAACAACTCTGTATTTACCATTAATATTTAAGGGCTGTCTTTCCGGTTTTAATCCATGGAATATTTGTTCTGTGTTTTTGTTGAAGAGAAATGTTGTGTAATGCCAAATAAGGTTTAAGATTGTTTTTCCAGTTCTCTTATTAGTACCTTTATCAGCACTACCCATCACTAGAAGATTCTCATCAAGTTAATTGGATAAGCTTTTTTTTCCATCCATCATACTTGTCTTTTAATTCTTTACAAATAACATCCAGTGTTGACTATTCCTTCTCTTTGGTCTCCGATCACTGTTTGCTAACAGGCCTGGATTGTGCCATTCACCTTATTACAACAGTGTTTAATGCAAGACTTCTAGTTTCCTTCCAGACCTCTGAGACTTTCCCAGGACACTAGTTATTTGGAAATCTTTTTCAAAGAACTAGGTAGATCTCTTCTTCCACAAGTTTTGAATGCAAGCTATGTTGGTCTGCTGATTTAAAAGTTCCGTCTATGCCCATTTGATATCTTTGCATCGTATGTAGTATAATGGCATTTATTTCCAAGTTATGCTTATTGAGCATTTCTGCTTGTTTTGATGCCAACCTTTTGTCCTTTTTATCTGACTTCTCCTCCTTCTGACACTCAGTACTTCTCCCTTTTCAAATTCCTATCTGTCTTTCTTTGTCCTCATAGCTAAAAGGAAAAGGCGACTGCAGCTGGTGGGCATACCACATCCTATACTGTCTGACCAGATTGTGCGCTCTGACTCGTACAGATCGCTGCCCCTTGACTGCTGATAGGGAAAAGGCTTTTGATGATATGTGTAGAATAGACACACATTGGTGTGAAGTCTGAATCCTTAGTCTTCAAGACTAGTTCCATGCCATTCCAGGAAAATGTAATATTGTATTGTCAAGAAAGTGTTGATTTATTTTTTCCCTAGATTGATTGTACAGTCTGACAGGCAGCGCTTCTATTATTGTTGTAGAGGGTGTCAGGAATAACACTATACCTAGTTCCTCCTGTCAAGGTTTATCGATGAGCAGCATGCTTTGTCTCCAGAATAAATGAAACACTTGGATTCAGACATTGAATTTAGCTGTGTCCCAGTTAAGGCACTGAAGGCTGTGTGCCAAAGGTGGACTACCCACCTAAGCATTTGGGTGCCTGTGGGAACCTAATTTTCATACAAATAAAATCATTAAACACCTGTGTGAGAGAATGAATGAACATGAAACTAAATGTTGCATATGTCCAGAACTGCTCCTGTCTTGGAAGGGATGAACAAGTTGTCATGACGGTTGTATTTGAATCGACTTAGTTTATGTTGAATGCTCACTGGTGTCCAATTTGATAGACATATTTTGGTGTATGCCTAATAAATGGTGATAGCACTGAGTGCATCATAAGTTATGAATTCAGTCAGAAGTCATTGTGTGTGACAAAGGAGAATAGTGTGTTATATAAGAGACGTCATTAGTGTGGTGGCTTGAATAATGAGCTGGATCCGACTTAAACCTGGGGCAATTCAAGTTGCCTTAGTCTGGGAGCGTGTTTTATCATAGCTTGGCGTATTGAAATTACCTTTCTGTCTGTGACAGTGTAGATAGGAGCACAAAATATTTGGAGCTGTAAGATCAAGGGATTGCCCAAGAGCAAACCTGGTTGTAGCCATCACGGGAGGAGGGATGCCTTGATTCTAACCCATGCTTCCAGTCTGTGTGTTCATTTTACGTTAAATGATCTTTGGGTAGTATCCTGGGAAGCTTACCATCAAACTTGCTGGCTTGAAAAATGATCCAAATAACTTTCATCAGCCCTCTGCCACTTCAAGAAGTGGTGGGGACTAACAGTAGCCTGGAGGATTTTTTTGATGAGTGGGAAAGATTTTAAAGTGAGGTAGGAATATAAAACTCTGTCCTCATTGCTTGGGAGACTAATTAGTCTGGCTAAGCAGGTATAAATGACTTGGCATAAGTGATGATGAATTCTTAAGTAATCACAGTTAGGTTTCAAAGTTTTTTAACCTAGAGGATTTTTTTTTCCCCAACTTTAGTCTTTGCAGAGTATACCAGGAAAATATATGAAATCTCTGAACTAATTTCAGAATGCTGTGTTTTTTTCCAAGTTCATAGTTCTATAGTAGGGCAACCTTCAGCGTGGGAATAGCTAAATCATACTGTATATGTGTAGCTGAACGAGGGGTTTATAGTGCTTTGTTAATGCATTTTCTAGAAAATGTGCAGGCTCTGTTCTGTGTGAGTCTTCTTGTACTGACAGCACTGTATTATAGATGACAACTCACAGCAGATATACATCTGCCTTAGAGGGGCAAACACGTAAAAGCACTCAGTTGAGTGGGATGGGGATAGTTTTAGAGAATGCTCCTGTGTAGTAAACTGTAACTGCACCTCTTTAAATTAACCAGATATCACCTCTAGAATGTGGTACTTAAGTTAGTGTCATTAAGCTAACTTTATCACTCCTTGAATTTTATTTGGTATCTCTTCATTTAAAGTAAGTTTTACATGCTGTAGCTAGTAAGCATCTCTGTTTATGAGCAGTGTATCTGTGTTAAAAGTGTTTTTAGAGTTTCATTAGTCATATGATATCAAGTCAAAACTTAAAAAACCTGTAACGCTACTGACTCTCAGGCTGTGTAACTTTAAAATTGTACCTACCTACTTTCACCAGGCTACTCGAAGTACTTAGAGATGCAGTTCTGCTTTATAACTGCTGTACTAGCATATTCTCAGCTTAATCTTTGCTTGTTGTTGAGCACTATTTTCAGATGCAAAATGTGATTAGCTTGTGGGAATTCTGAATGTACCATTCACCTCTAGTGAATTCTTTCTGTCTGTCTTTTTATTGTTAAGAAATATCAATTTCTTGTTTCTTGTTGATTTTTTTTTTTTNTTAATTTTGTGTGTAGGCGTTACCTTTTTTTTTTCTGCCCCCCAAATTTTAGCTGCTGGTGAAGGTGTTTAAGGTCCACTAGTTATCAAAATGACACAGCCACAATTCTGAGTCTAATACATTTTAAAAGTAAAGAAATGTCAGATTGTGCAGAAGATTTTTTTTTTTTTAATTCACTTGTGCCTCACTTGGATATTTCTTGGTAACAAGTTGTTCCTAAAATAAGTGTCTTGTTCATTATAATAGTAGAAAAACTGGGTTGATGGTTAAAAAAAGGAAAAAGCAGCAATGTCCCTGTTCATAGATCTCAGGTTGTTACCAATTTAATATAAACAAGAACACTATATATGTAAGTTCTAAGGTAACTGCATCTTTTTTTTTTTTTTTTTCCCCTCCAGTAGGCATTTTGTCAGCAGTGCCAGTCAAAGAGAGACTAAATCTTTGTTTATAATCAAGGTAAGAAGATTCAGGTTTCCTAGCTCTAAGGCTGCGATGTATCTTCTTCTAAGGTTAGCCGCTAGAGGGGGTCTAAACCACCCTCTATGTAAATAAGGCTTATCTTAGCTGGCAAAACACATCTTCAGGTTGACATGATTGCTGGAATGTTGTGGAAGCATACTTTCTACAGCTGTCTAATTTCATAATTTTTTTAAAAGTGAGGCTGTTTTTTAAGGATAATTATTCAGAGATATTTATATAGTTTAATCATTTAAGTAACTTTTCTTNATTACAATTTCAAAAGCAACTTATCGGACTCAGAGTACATATTTCAGACATGCAAAAATGGTAATCTTCAGCTTTTCTGGTGTTAATTCTTCCCTCTGGTCTTCATATAGCACTGACATGCAAAATATTATAAAACACATTACTTATTACTTGTTAATGTAATTGAAAGGAATGCTTGGCTGAATCTTGCCACTTGTCAGAGCTGAAGTGGATCACTGCTTTTGTGGGCCTCTTGCTTGGGTAGCTTTTTTTTTTTTTTTTTTTTAGATTTC
>VZTO01027424.1:5297-51674 GCA_013400615.1 Syrrhaptes paradoxus
GCCCGACCCCCGGTCACTGCCCTCTCCCCCCCGCGCACCCCGGACCTAGCCGTCCGATGACGTCACCCCGCCGTTGCCGTTCGCGGGCGGTGGTCCCGCGCCCCCCGCCTCCGCCACAGCGCGGAGTGGGCGGGGCCTCTCTGCGTCGCGGCGTGTTGACGCGTTCCTTAGCAACGCAGCGGCGCGGCCGGTTGCTAAGGGCGGCCATGAACGCCCCCGAGCAGCCGCGGCCGCCGCCGCTGGGTCCCTACGCGGAGCAGCGGGGGCTCTTCCGGCTCCTGCAGGTGAACGGGCCGCCCAACTCCCCCCGGGGCACCGCGGACACTCCCCACCAGCCCCTCTGCAGCGCGGGGGGGACCTGGCGGACCCGGGGAGGGGGCACCCACCGTTGCCGCCTGGCCCCGGGGAACTCGGCTTTCCCCCGGCCTCCGCCGGTGCTGCCCTGGGGGGGGCCCGAGGCCGACCCGGCCCAGGGGGGGCTCGCCCGGGGGGCAGGGTCGCGGCTGTTTCCCCGGTGGCGGGTTCGTGTCCCCCGCTGCGAGGACGTGCAGCGGCCGAGCGCTCTCGGAGTGAATTAACAACAGCCCGGCAATTGCTGGGGTTCGTGCGTGGCCCTGGGGGGAGGAAAGTGGCAGCTGGTGGCAGAAAGGTCCGTGAGAGGAGCGGCAGGACGGGGGGCGGCGGTAGCACCTTAAACGGGACAAAACCGAGGGGGGGTTCGTCCCCCCGGGCAGCAGCCGGTGAGGTGCCGTGCGCGGAGCAGCCCCGGGAACCGGCGTTACCGGTTCAATCTCCCGCTTTCGGGGGAGTTCAGTGTCGGAAAGGAAGCAGTGCCGTGGCTGCAGTCAAGGGCCGGGTGGGGTCCCTGCCCTGGAGGAAGGGGTGTTCCGTTCTGTCAGCCTGGGAGAAGCCCTTGTGTCCGGCAGGAGAGGGGCTGAACGTTCCGGTGCTGCTCCGAGAACCCGTCCGAGAGGCTCCCCCGCGGACCGCGGATCCCCGAGCCTCCATTGCGTTATCCGGCCTTTTACCTCCCCAAATCTCACTGCAAAAGACAGAAATTCTTCCCTATTCTTTTTTTTTTCCCTTCTCTTTTTTTCATGGGACTCAAGGCCATTTAGTATGACCAGTGTGGTGTAATATTTGGGTTTTTTTTTTATGGAAATACTGTGTTTTGCGTGCCGTGAGGCTCTGAACACAGACACAGGACAGAAAACGCTTGTGGGAACTGCTCAGAGGGTTGTTTTTCTTTTCATGCTTCAGTTGTGTTGTAGCAACATAATGGTACAAACAAACACAGCTTGAAATTATTGTCCTAAATGTCAATATTTACAAAACCCAAAATGTGAAACATAAAACACGAGAGACTCCAGCCGTGAACCTCCCCCAGAGATGGACAGAACAGCTCGTGTGAAATTAAATGGGGTAAAGGGAGCCTGCATGTAAGGGCTGGGGGGATTTGGGCAGGAAAGAGTGGAAGTATCGATCGTTGTCAGCCTGGACAATTCTGGGTTGTAATAAGAACAGATTTTCTAGGTTTGTTGTTTTTAAAGATGCTCATAATTTTACTGCTAAAATCTGATCTAAGTGGTCCTGGGAAATAATCATTTTTACATTAACTTCCAATAAAAATACAAATCTTATACTTGATGCTATGTGCTACCCAGACCTTGAAGCATCAGAACTTGCACGTGAAACAGTTTATAAACAAAATTTAGTGTTTTAATTGCTCTAATGAGGTGGATGAAGCAGAAAAGGAAAATGGACCACTCCAGTAAATGACTGTCAATTGGTTAGAGTATAAAATTTTATGGAATATACAGGTTTTAGGGAATTTACTTGCAAATACTAAAGTGTTATGACTGATCTTTAGAAAAATATGTCCCATTCCAGTGTGAGCATTTCAGGAGGTAGTCTAGGTTAGAACTCAGTTTGCTGTTTGATGTTTGGTTTTAATTACAGAATTCTTGGCTGTGCTGCAAGAAAATCTAGGGAGCTAGTGTTTCTCGGTGTTAGCTGCAACCCTCGCTGAAATCAGCAGAAGTTCCCCACTGCTATCGGTGGAAGCTGAAGCAAGGCCCTGTATAACCTCAAACATGTAATATTATAACGGGCTCCAAAACAGACATTCAAGGAAATGCTTTAAGCCTTTTAAAAAAATTTTTTTCCCCTTTACTTTTCGTGTAGGAAGACTGGCACAGCTACAGAAGGGAGCTGTGCTGCTTTGGTGGCTTTGGCTGTAGGTTTTGTGTTTTCTGCAGGTCTCATCTGTTCTGCAGTGCTCTGGGCTCGTCGGAAACTTGTGGGAATGTGCTTGAGGAGGAGGCTCAAGCTGCCCTGCAGAGACACTGATTTAAGTGGATGGGTTTTGAAACCCTTGTATGGGTTCTGGGGCAATGCTGACTCAACCGTTATCGACACCTGACTGCCGAAGTATCATAAATAAGTTAAAGTGAAGAGGTTATTTTTTTTTATTGGCAATTTTCTGACCACGCTTCAGTTCTTCAGGCTCTGAAGCAGGTGTCATAGTCTCGATTTTGTCTGTGAAAGGGGCCTTAAGAAAATGAATAAGCATTTATAAACTCTCTCTGATCTTTATTGTAACGTTGCTGTAAAAATGCAAAATATCATGACTGCATAGCGATGTTAAATTTTCCTCTGACTTTGTCCTATTTATTTTCAGAACATGCTTGAAGAACTATTAATTCATAAGCCAGATGATCCCATTCAGTATATGATAAACCACTTAAAGCAAAACAACGATGACGGTAAGTTCGAATTGAGACACTATAAATAGTTCAATTCCTTCTTTTTAAACAGCTGTGCTTTAGTGGCAGATGATGGATAAAACTTTTCAGACTGTGTCTTGAGGGGAAAAAAAAAAAAGAAAAAGGTGAGCATTTTGGAATAGTTATAGGTAAGATGCTTTTAATTTCTCTTTTTAGTGGGTAATCTAATAAAAAATGCACTTTAACAGTTATAACAATGAAACCCTCTAAGGGAATAACAAAGAGTTCTAGTGTATCAATTATTAATGCGTTCTGTGCCCCATCTGATATTTCCTGTTGTCTTTAAGCTCGCTAATTACTCCTTTTGTCAGGTGTAAATTTGGTTTCCTATTCTACCTGGGCTGGCAGATTCTCTGTTTTTTTGATTAGTTTAGTTACTAGCTGCTGTTAATGAGTTCCACTGCTCGGTGGCATCTCAGATGAAGGAACAGCGAGCGTGCCTACTTGTCTGTGTAACAAAACCTGGGAAATCGAATAGGAAGTCTCTCTTCTGCACAATAAAAGCATGTACACTCAATCAAATTATTTGATTTACAAACTGTTCACCCTTAGGCAGATTATATTTGGATATGCACAACTGAACTATAATTTTTGTTCTGCGTGAGCTGTCAGGGATAGCTGGTGTCATGTTGCTTTGATGTTTCTTTAAAACCATAGTAAACCATTATGAAAGTTCTGCTGCAGCATCAATGAAATCATTATCACTAGAGGTGCTGTGAGCGCTTAGTGGCGGTGAGCAGATGGATGTTGATTGAAATGCTGCTAAATAGCAAAAAAAAAAAAAAAAATCAAATCCTGCAAATTGTGTCCAGCCTTTTCTGATGTGGGCAGCATGAATAATCAATCTGTTTTATAGACTGGTGGAAAATATGTGGAAGAATTTCATGTGGTTTGATAAAATGCTGATGAAATTTCTTCACATTGAGCTAACGTTTGTCCTGAATCCCCCCAGTATTATTTGAACGGAACTAGGCAGGTTTCCATTTCATGACTTCAGTGCTTAGAGGCTAAAGATAGAACTACAGCCGTTGCTTGTCAGAGGAAAAATCCTGTCTGCTTTTGGTCTGGATAAAACCTATTAAGAAAGTCAAGGAACTCCAATTAAAATTAAAGCCTAAGTGTTGTTTTAAGAATAAATTATATGGAAAATAATGTAACAGAAATCTGTAGCGGAGTTGATTTTACTTTTTGATCATGGCGGAAGATGCTGACTATTTAGAAGGAAAAAAAAAAAACCTTATTAGAGCCATCAGTAACATGATGAATTTTCATGATCTTGCCTCGCTAGACAGTTTTACCCTAAAGAAAATTTCAGAGATGTGTAGAAAAGAAGCATTGCATCTATCCCAGGTGTGAAGTTAGAAAACCTTTTTAATTAATCTAGGATCTAAAGTATTCTTAAAAATATAAACAAAGCTAATTATGGTTATAGCTTACAACTGTCTTGAAAATATCGTAGGTCAAATGTGTGGCTAAGTGTTTATGCCCAAGGCTCTGGGCTGTTGTTCTTTCATGTGCTCCTTCTGAAAACCTTAAAGACCCGTATGAAGGCTGATCATTCTTTCATATACAAAGATGCTGATTTTCTCATTTTGTCTTGGTTTGTGCTAATTAAAAAAAGCTTCCAGGATCCAGGTGGCATTTCTGGGAGTTCTTCCTTTACAGCCAAACCTCTGAAGAAATGTAAAAAAGTTCTGCAAGAATGTTCCTCGTGTACTATGTGCTTTTCCTCTTTGACAAAGGATTGCTCTCACAAGTTAAGCGAATGTTGTGTTAATATCAAATGAAAAATCTTCTGGACTTAAATGGAACTCAGTGAGTCCAGCTGTTCTTTTGTGTTATTCCAGAATTAATTTTGTTATTACTAAAATTATCGTTGAATGTTAAAACTTATTTTTACTTGGAAGAGTAAATCCTCTGACGTCTCATCAAGACTAAACAAGGAATGAAATCTGATCTATTACCAAAGGAAAAGGCATTTCCTTGATTTTCCTGACTTCATTTAGCTGCTGGTTCCGACCCCTGGTATTAAATACCGATTATTTGCTGATGGGAGGGGGTTAAACATTACACACAGTGCTGTCCTGGTTGTGCCCTTGTGTCATATGTTTAGGGAGAATGCTTTAGAGGAGTCTTACAAGTGTGCAAATGAGTAAATCAGTGAATTACACTGCCCCATCTGCTGCCAGCCACTAAGCAGAGAGAAAACCAGATTTAGTACAAAGTGAGCATTTACAGTAGCCCTGGGCAATATTAAAGCATGATATGGTGTATATAATGGTATGTTTCGTTTTTTATCAAACGTTTGTCCAAGAAAGCTGTGTATTAAAGCTTCAATACCTAAGGGTTTTCTTGTGAATTTTAAATCATGCTCCTAGTTAAACCTCAAAAGGATCTGTGGATGGAAAGGTTTTTTGATTTTCTTTGAAGTGGTTTGAAGAAGTTGATTAGTGTTGGCACCCGAGCACTCTTTTATGACGCTGTTTATAAATAATTCCTAAGTACCGGGCTGGAGTTTCAAGGTGTTAGATTAAAAAAAAACCCTAGGATTTAATCACATTACATTTGAAAGAAATTAGGTGATAAAAACAGCTGATGTATCCTTTTAAAGTATTTTTCTACATTGTGTACTAGTTCTGTTGCACTTGCAAGAACCAATAAGGGGGAAGTTTTTCTTAAACCTTCCAAGTCAGATAACTTTGTAAAGATGAATCTGTAATTTGAATTTCATTTATGTTTAAAAATTGCACCTGCCCAATAGCTGCTCAGTGCATGGAAGGCCTCATAAAAATACATTTCACATCCTTCCCTGTCTGCTGCCATCGCACACAGGATCTCCCTTGGTTATCAAGAGCTGAAGAGGTTTTTGAGTGAGTAGATCCCTCCTGTTTTGACCGATGTTTCTCCCAGTAAATACTCATCAATCCTTTCTGTGTATGCTTTGGTTTGGTTTTTTCCCTGAGGTATAGGGGAAAAAACATCAAAGATGTTAATATTGCAGCCCGAGGTGTGTCCGTGGAAGGAGTCCCAGATCCTTTCCTCAGAGTTACTCCATTTTCCCTTGTTTGTCTTGCCTCTGATTCATTCCCAATGAAGCTTACGACAGTAATGCCGACTGTGTTGTCTGTACACATTAGATTAAGAATTCCTTAGAACTGGGATGCATTTTTCCCACCTTGCCCCTGAGGGAAAGGAGGGGGACATGCAGTAGTGAAACACAAGAGATGAAAAAAGTTACTATTAGTGATGACTAGAAAAATGGAACGTAGCTGTCCAAAAGGGTAGAGTGTGCTTAATTTTGCAGTATCTATATTTTGCTGTTCTGCATATCAACATTCGTAAATTCTTGTTTCATAGCTCCAAGAATTTGTGTGCTTGGTCCACCGGCTTCTGGGAAAACTACAGTGGTGAGTACGCTGCCTTCAGTAGTGTCCATCTACTGACATCAGCGCTTGTGAACATTTTATTATGAAAAAATTTTCAGAATTGTCCAAGTGGTAGAAGAGCACAAGACAAGTTGAAGGGTGGCATTTCTAAGGTTAACTCTACAGGTTAAATGGAAATGTTCGCGCTGACGCTGCTGTAATGCCCCAGAATTCTGCCTGCCTTTTTCCCCAGCTTTTTGGCAGGAGTAATTAACCTGGGAGGAGTACCACAGTTACACATTCGTGGTATTCCCGTACTGTGAGTTCCTTCCTTTGCATGACGTGTTGTCTCTCATGTCCACTGGTACTGTGTGATTGAAAATATCCGAGTTGTATTTGAACCTCAGAGAAAGCTGACCACAGAACCTTTGCAGGTGATGGTGTGGGCATGCAGGGAAGAATGCTTTCTTTAAAATGTGTGTTACAGTACAGTAGGTGAAAAAGACCTTCAAAGCTGCAGATTCTTGAACATCTTTATAAGAAACGGCTTAAAGTTACTCATACAATCTATAGACTTAAATAGAAGGCAAGGAAAACATTCTCTGTCTTTCTACAGCCTGCTGAAAAAATGCTTCGTTTTCTTTCCAGATACTTTGACCTGTATTTTTTTTCTTCTTCCCTCAGACAATGTGGCTTTGTAAACATTTGGATGCCATACATATCTCTCAGGAGACTTTGTTATTCAAGGAAATATTAGCGCTGACAAACGAAGCAAAGGCATATAAAGAAAAAAACCAGGTGTGTAAGAGGATATAATCATAGTTCTCATGTCCCAGAAGAGGAATTACATGGCATTCCCCTGACTTCCACTGCTATGAGCTGAGCAGATCAAATAGCCTTACGTCTATGGTGGTTTGTACGTTGGGTTGTGTGTGCGGAGGTACAGGGTCTTTTGGGGAAGAACAGTAGCTTCTGCTAGATGAGGAGATATGAGGGGAGATAAAAATGTGCCAGGACACAGCACAGGGGCAGGAGAGGAAGACAGTGTAGAGTAGTGGAGGTCTTGAAAACATGAACCTTAGATATGAGCAACAGAATTGAGAGGAGTCCAGGTATGCACAATACAATCTAAAGCCTGGTTCATTATGTCATTAACAAAGCATCTTCTGTTTCAGTACGCTTGATAATCTCACTAAAATAGGCATTAATCTCTGAGGTCTCCTTCGGTACAAAATGCTCTGGAAAATATGTACACAAAGAACTTTTTTTGATCTGACAGAGCTACTTAGTTGTGCCTGCTTGATTTCTCTGTAGCATGACACAAATAACATCCTTGGTGCATTGACTCAAAAGGATCAACTGACAATCCAGTCAGTTGTTGAAAACCCTGGAAGCTCTCAAGCTGAGGCAATAGCAGCCAACTCAGGAGATCGTTCAGTCCCCGGGTTGATGTGCTCTGCCCACCTCTGAGTGCCTGATTTGCTCCAGACAGGTTTTTAAATCCGCTCATGCTTCACTACGGGTCTCCTAACCACTGTTCAAAGGAGTTGGTCCGAAGAACATTTTTTCCATATGTCATGACTCACAGGATTACTTCATCAGCAATGTAATTGTCTTATTGTTGAACACTAGTGACAGGTAGATCAGAAAAATATGTTGAAAGAATATTCTGAATACACAGAAGGATCTGCCCTTTCAGCTGATTCCTTTCTCCAGATGTCAGTGTTCCATGAGCTATGCCATGGAAGAAGTCGGGTTTCCTGGGACTCTCTCTAGCATGTCCACTGGTGTGAGTCTCTCTTTTCTCCATTGTCACCTGCTTTCCTAAAAATTGAAGCAATTTCTATCTGTGCAGATCCTACACTCCTGCTAAATTTGATTGAAATTGCCCAATGGATTCATAATTTGTTGAGATGGTTGATGATGTGATATGAGATTATTTTTTTTTCTTTAGAAAATTGGGCTGAAAACAGGGTAGTGTTTATTACATTGAATTAGTGAACAAAATTTGGAGATGCCTCGAGTAATATACTTAAAGATCTGAGAAGCAGGAGTTCATTGAACTCACTGAACTTACTGGAAAAAAGGTTTGGATGATATAAAATGATTCTTACGAAGGATATGTGCTTTGAAATCTTCATTCTAATTATTAAAGATTGTTTTGCTAGATTCATAAATTTCAACTTATAGGGTGAGAATTTTAAACAAAAATTCCCTTTGGTTTAATTACTGTAATTATTAACATATTTCAGACTGTACAGATGCGCTTTCAAGGGTGTCCTTTTGGGCTTATTTGATTTAAAAAGATGGATGGTGTTGGAGATGAAAGTCAGAAGTGTCAAGGCTAATCAGGTAGGAAGGAGTGCCCGGAGAGTAGAATCTGGTGGCGGTTTAGTGCTGTGTGGTTTGCCTTTGGTTTTGAGGTGTTAGATCCTAGAAGAATGTTTTCGCTAAATCATTTCTTTTGTTCTTTTATATGAGTTTGAATCTTCAAATGTAACTCTTAAATCTAGGAGGGAACTCCTTGCTTCTCTAAATCAATGCAAGCTTTCCAGTGACTTAAAATTGAGCCAAATTGTCATCTCAAGCGCTGTCGTTTCCCTTACTGGCTAAATCTACTGCTGCTGTGACTGACCCCTGGTTCTGCTGCAGCAAGTCGTAAACTTGACTCCTCTAGCCCAAGTATCATCCGTTAGCACTGACAGGGTTTGAACATCTCTTCAGGAGCAGAACAAGAGCTATTTATACTGTCCTTGATACAACCAGGGCATTCAAAAGTTGTAACCCTGGGCAAAGCAATTTAATAAATGGAACGAGGAAAAGCAGGAGCTAAGTGTTTTTGAAAGTCTGGTGTGAAGATCATATAACACGATTTAATGTTGTCAGAGGAACGTTTCCGATGTATAGGGTTACTGGGGCTAAATTAACCCCAGTGCCAAACGTCCTTCATTTTTGGGTCAGTAGGCCAATGATATGAGATCTGAGAAAATGCTGCAAAAAGGTCCAGAAATGTTTGTTCACTTCTCTTTAGCCAAGCTTTCATCTCTTTTGTGCTCACATCCAGTGAACATTAAAGCACTTGAGTTTTCCTGGCACAAGAATTCATGGAAGGCGTATTTAAAATAAGTGATTATTCTCTGAAGCTCAATTTTTAAAGTTGGACATGCAATCATTCACTAACAGACACCTGGCCACTTGCTAATGAGCACAGCTCAGGTAGTGAATTTTAAATATTGACTGTTCAAAGCAAAATGGGATCATTCTGCATGTAAAAATATTCCAAAAAGAAGTCAAATATTTTTGAATATTCAATAAATTTGAAGAACCACGAGCTATCAATAAATATTCCATGAACAGAAAAAGAGGCTACATTTTTGGATAAATCATTGCAAATTATTCCCTCATCTGTAGATGTTATAATGTTAATAAGAAGCACCTTCAGGTTTTTCCTATAGTGAAGTCTAATGACGAGCTATCTCGTGTCTCACTTTTCCTGCTAACTGGATAAAATAAGAAGTTGAAACAACTGTGGTAATTGTGGGTTTATGGGATGGGTACGCTCCTAATGCCGTACTAAACTGCAGTTAAGGTGTTTGCATGCTGCGTAATGACTTAAAACTGCTCTGCAGTTGCATCATATCCCCGTGCTTTTTAAGAAGAACTACAACAGAAGAGAGGAGAGCCCCAGGCATCCATATCTATGCTTGTTCAGCCTTCTAACCTGTTCCGGGACACGCCACTATGAAGGAACAAACAGGAACTCTTCCAGTCTTGTGTGTAGATAAAACAGACCAGCCTTTCATGGGTATTTATCTGAATTTATACATTCTTGATTTTCAAAATACCAAACCCAATTTCTTCCAACTTGACTGCTTTTCTCTCCAAGGTGCAAACTTGGAGAAGTTGGAAGTTTTTGGCTGTAGCTGTTTTCAGAACAAAGATATCCAAAAGTTCCAATTAAAATGTCTAGGGAGAGTGCTCCCCTCCCCTGCAAAAAGTGTAGCAGTTTGTAAAAAGATCGTTCAAAGATAACGCCGAGTAGATCAGGCAGGTAGGTTGAAGTATGATGTCACTGAAATAACATAGAATATTTAAAATTAATCGTTAACGAGGCCGGATTTTCAGCCCTGTGGAAATAGTGGTTGTACCAGTGTGTACAGAAAGTGGTCAGAACATGAACAAATTCCATAGCAGCAGGTCTCTCCATCAACTGAACCGAATGTGGGGACAGGCTCAGAGTGCCCCGGTTCGGGTACAGTTCTGCCGTTACCGAGTGTATGTGTCTCGGTGCCCGGTATTGCAGTTGCTGGGAGGCGCAGTCCCATCTACCAGGCTCGTGATATATTGATGTGAGTGTTTACCGGGGAGAATTTGTAAATGTGCTATCTGATATGGATCAGATTTAATGATTTCGAGTTGAATCATTAGGTGTTTTACAAGCAGCCTGCGGAAAATGATTTTGTAGGCCACTGCTCAGTAGGAGGAAAACTGACCAGGAAATGAGACTGGAATTGAGCCACAGAGAGCAGAAGGGACTAAAACATTGAAATCCCCACGTGTGTGTGTCCTTGATTGGTTTTTGTGCAACAAACCCTGCTCAAAAGAGAGGACTAAGAATACCACTGCGCTGGAAGAGGTTGGTATAATTTTGGTTTAAATTGGTTTGGCAAGGCTTAGCAGAGTGGACCCCCGGCAGTCGCTAGCCCGCCTTGACGTGACACATCAAAGAAGTAAGCAAGACGCCGGCTGTTTCTGCTAGCAGCGTGATGCACCTTTGGAAGGTGACAGGCTCAAAAGCCACTCACCCAGGCTCTGGCAGCAAGAGGCTGCAGGAGGCTTTGACGCACCACCCTATGGGACCTGCTGGCTTTCAAGAAACGCAGCGGTTCCTTTCCCTTTCTCTCTTTTACCTGCTTGGATGTTGCCTTATGAACGGCTGATGTTAGGAAAGGCACTGAGAACGAAGGACAGCAGAGAGAAACCAAACAAGAAAACCCACTGCCTGGGCCACCTTGTCTGTTCCAGGGCCAGCTGGGGACTGGACTCTTTGGGGTATTCTGGAGCACTCGCTCCACTCTAAAGTGACTCGTGCGGTCGTGTTTCCGCTGCTCCTGGTGAAGTTGTTTCACTATCTAATGAAGAAGATTGTTATGAAATCTTTCCGCATAGGCAGCCACACTTTCATTATATCTATCTGCATCCTTTAGTGTAACATAAACCTACAGAAATACTCTTTTTTTTAGGATTATGCCCTTCAGTCTGGCTAGAAAATGAGATGGGAACCCACAAGATATGGAACTGTGTGGAACAAAGAGTCAAGCTCACATCGTTAAGTGGAAGATAAATTTTATTTGGATAGTAGAGAATCTAACTGCAGATTTTTTTCGGAGTAGTCATTTTACTAATAATGACAAAATGAATGAAACTGAGACAAATCAAATGATTCATAGCTGGTCTAGCTGGTATGGCCAAAGGTCTCGACTTTGCCAAGTTAAACTGGCCAACACAGGGTTTGTTTAGCCAAGCTCGCCATAGGATGAAGGCTTAAATTAACAAGATATTGAGGAAAGTTCTTACAAGAGGGAAAGAAGGGGATTGTTCATTTCTTGTCAGAAAATCTAATATAATAATGGAGGAAATATTGTAGAAGGAGGAAATGCTAAATCTGTAGAGGAACTTTGTTCTTCTGTCTGATAGCAAATACTGTCTTACAAAACATCGGTAGATATGGGCAAAGTAATAGTCACAGCACTTCAGGAAATCTTGGCACATGCAGTTTCAATCCTGTTTCACAGCTGGGAGTTTAAAAATAAACTAACTTTAACGTTAAAATAAACTTTAAAATGTGTTTTAAATTTTCTGGATGATGAAAGATGTTTGAGGTTCAGCTGGTCTCACGCGATGGCTGTGAAGATCGCTAAGGCTGAGTCCGTAGCGGGTCGGATACTGGTGGTAAAAGGACCACCTGTGAATGGGATGCTCTTATGGATCCCTTTGCAGGTTTGATGTCCCATTGGTGTTAGTGTGCAAAACTTGGCACTGCTTCCACCTTGGTGTGCAAAAAGCGGGGATGTCGGCTTTGTGTTCAGCTTATCTTTAGCACTGATTTTTGTGCCCTTATTAAGTCTCTGATATATTATGTTAATGACTTGCACAGACTGATTTATTTATTTATTTTCCCGAAGACATCTCACTTCACCTTTCACCGGAATATGCCTGCATGGTAAAATTCCTTTTGAACTCAATTGTGAATATTCAGCCTTTTTTTTGTTCTTTCTTTAGAAAATTCCCAGCGCGCTTTGGGCCAATCTGATCCAGGAACGTCTGTCAAACGTGGACTGCATCAAACAAGTAAGAATTGCTCCTCAGAGGGCCGGTGGATAAGCACTTACACAACTCGTGCATAGTAGTTAGCATTCTGAGTCCCGAGCAGAGGAGGGAATGGGGGCAAATCATTGGGGGCTCTGGAGCGGATTGCTTTCTTGAACATCAGCAGAGGGAGTTTGGAGCTTTATTAACAGGATAAAGGGGAGGATGAGAGTATGCATATGCTAATCTTCTAGCACAGAGATGATCAAAGGCTGAACAAGCATAGCTTTGTTGATTGCCTGGGGCAACTGGCAGAGATAGAGTGGACAAAACAGATCAACAGAAAATATATAAAAATCAGCGTGTTCAGATTTTAACTCTGATTGAGGAAAGGGGGCAAAAGAGTCTAACATTACTTATTTTGATTTTCTTTATTTCTCGTTGTGTCTTTTTTTTTTATCTTCCTGTGTTAGGAAAAACTACATTTGAATATATTCTAGGTAATAATTAATATGTTCATTGTTAGTTTACACAAACAGGCAACTGAATAGGTTTAGCCGTAGTCACAGACGTGTGGCTTTTTTTCCCCCTGTGTGCTTAGCCTTAATGTAAGTAGAGATTTTGAACATAGAACCAAAAGAGAACATAAGTAGATTAATATTGATTGGAATTAATGTCTAGACTCAAGGAAAGCAAAATCTCTTTTATGTATTTCCTTTAAGATCTCAGATGTTGTTGTGCTTTATTGAGTCTGCAATGATCTGCAGACTGGATCCTTCCATCCATGTAAAGCAAAATTATTTTGGGGGCTGGGCCATTGCCTTGTAGTTTTTAAGGTGGTGATTCTGTAGCACAGAGGTGTCTATAGGTGCAGAGAAACATCAACAAAACTAGCAAGAAGAACTGAAAAAATATTCTGCTCCTAGCTGAAGGTTTCAGCTTTTAGAACTCAGATAATGTGAGTGATTGAAAGTCTTCATGTGCTTTGGTGTGAAGCCAACGAGCTTCGCTTAAGCCCCTGGTGAAAGTGGCTTTCACTGGCCCTGCCTGGCGTAAGCTAGATGAGATGGTCGAGTACAGTGGGTGAACTGTGGGCAGGATAATTTGATCAGGATGGCAATGAATAGCTGGAGGTGTAATCTCTTAAACTGTTCCTGCCTGAGAGGTTTGCTAGAGGACGTCTGTCTGTGTTGTATTTCTGTTGTGAGCGTACAGCTGTAGCAAAACAGGCAGTATGCTGGTGTCTTCAAGCAGCAGCTTAGAACGACAATAACTAGACTTCAGCCTATCCCATTGCCCAATCCACTGGCTGCGGGAGAATTTAATTTAGAATACTACCTGCTGGTGTTTAATGTTACCAAGGAAAGTCATTGAGCTAAAACAAACCTTTCCTTGCCCAGCTCATCGTTCTTTTGCCAGGTGATAGAAGAGAGCATGGCAGTGCCCTTATTTGCACTGGGAAGTATCTTGCTATAAAAGTCCTTCCTTTTCCATCAGTAGAGAAAGCTCTGAAGGAGTAAAAATAAGTTAGTGTGGGTGACCTTTGAACATTTCATTGCAATTTTGTCTGAATCCATGTTTAACAAGAGACCTACTGTAAGAAAAATCTGGGGTGCATGGCTCCCGTACATATTTACCAACGACAGTAGAGGGCTCCTCCTTCCCTGGTGAGATGTGAGTAATCGTTTTCACGAAGGGAAGTTTGTGAAATTCCTGTTATCACCAGCAACACTGAATCAGTGCTGGATGTGTTACAGAACTAGGGTGGAAAACAACCCTTTGTAAAGCTTCCTCCACATTCAGCAAGAATGGAGCAGCTGTTACGGGTCTAGTTAAGGTTTCAGCAATTTTTAGGAAAAACACATAACTGACTTTTCAAGTTGTGATGATTATTAAAAATCTTTTCATTAATAGATAATTCATGGTCATTAAAACTTCAGGTTTGTGTGTGTCCTTTCCATTTGAAAGGGGATCTATGCATTCTAATGGCAATATTTTCCTTGTGCGAGTGGAAATAGAATTAATACTGTGGGTTTTGGACTTCATTGAACAGATTTATGCCATTTCTCTCAAAGCATGAGTCAGCATTTTTTTTCTGTTAATAGATTAGCAGCAGTATGTTGGACCATAGTACCACCAGCTGTTTGTTTTATTTCTCCTTGCGGTGTCATTGGCTTGGCATTAATTGTGCAGCTTTCATCCCACTGACAGTAGGAATACCGAATTCTTTGTTCCATTATTTTGACACTCACAGGTTTATAGATGTCACTGGCGTTCTCTAAGGAGAACATTTTTATTGATCAACAGCTCTGCTGAGACTCTGTGTTGTGTGTTCTTCTAATACAAATGTAGTCAGGGCTGCGAGGGATCAGACGGGCAGGTCTTCCCGTGTACACAGAAAACTTATTGCAAGCATTGTGTTAGAACCTGGGGCTTGTGAAGCTGATGGGAAGACTTTTCATCTCACAGGGTTAGTACATGTTGGCTGTGGCACCTCTGGCTGCGGCCGGTGTGGAGGGAATTGATAGAACTGGGGGAGGCTGGTGAAGGGGGTGCTACCTGGTGAATTTGTGAGAGAGCTGAGCAAGCTCCCTCATGTCTTGGGACCACTCAGAAACAAAGCTCAGGCCAGTGATGCACAGGAGTAGTGACANACCAGCAGAACACTGTGTTTACAGCAGTGCCCATGGGGGGAAGGATTGAGGTTTCCAGCTGAAAGAGAGGGAACAGTGACCACAGAGTGAAGGCGCCGTGGAATTACTCACTTGTAGCCTTTGTTCCACCCTTGATGTGATACGGTGTGATCCATATGGGGTATAAGGCTGCTGCTATCAAGAACAAAAAAAAATAGATGGCTTCTTAAAGAAACAAATTTACCATGTGAAGTTACTAATTACACTTTAATGATAGTCAGGAGGGCAAAAAAGACCAGTGTTTGCATAAAGCATGATAGGCATATTTTAAGTCAGGTCTTGCTCTGCTGTGTCTTGCTTCCTCTTGCTTCATTCCCAAGCCACGCTCCTTTTCTTTTTTTTTTCTTTTTTTTTTTTTTTTNATCTGTGACATCTGCTTGGAGCTTGTCCCTCCTGTGATACCATACTACTTGCAGCTGTTCAGACCTCCAGCTCTGAGCTGTGCATGGGGTGCCCTGAGCATACGGCCTTTTTGATGTGTGATAAAACAGAACCAAGCCACTGGGGGTATGGAGAGGGAATGCAGCGGAATATCAATAAACCTGTTCTGAACAAAGCTGCAGCTCTGCGGTGGAATAGACATTTCACTGAAGTGTCAAGTAGATGGATAATGTATTCTAATTAGGGACTGACTGATACCCCGGAACTCGGAGACCTTTGGAAATAAGATCCAAAATGCTGGTTTCGTACTCTGCGTTTATTTTGTGTTTGTTCAATGGCTTAAAACGTGTTTGTTGCAGGGAGATATTTATTGAGCTATGTCTTCTAAGACTGCAAACGCTTTTAGCTATAAAGTTGCTTATTGCCTGCTTTAAGGACCTTTGAAATTTCTATATAAACCTCTTGAAGTTTGCTCTACATTGTTAAAATCCAGCATTGTCTTCGCTGCCTGTTGCTCAGGATGTGATTTTGAGCAATAAGCTGTAGCGACATCAGAAGCAATGGTTTTGTGGGGTGGGCTTTGTTTTTTTTCATTTGTTTTGTTTCAGTTCCCAAAAGTGTTGCACTTGGAGTGGAGAAAATGAGCCAGATTTGTAGGCTGTGTAAATTGACACAGATTTATTGGCTTCAGACCTCTCACGCCATTTCTCCCTGGAAGAGGATCTGGACCTCTATATATGTTGTACAGGTGCAATGTATTCAGAACTGGTGCTGAAGTTCCTAGCATACTGCTAAAAAATATTGTGCAGCCTTGCCTCCTGCGAGTCCCAACGGATAAATGGATTTCTCAGCGCCTGGGTGACCTTAGACAGCGGTTCATTCTAATTTGATAGAGCAAACATTGGGAGTGGCAAAAATAGCTTGTCGTTACTCGAGTCTCTTATTTTCTACAGATACCAGCAGGGTGACATGTTCCTGAAACCAGGCTAATTAAGGAATTTTAAATAGTCTACTCTATTTTCTTGTCTAATTGGAATGTCCCAATTTCCTCCTACACAAGTCATGGGGATATGTTTCCCTGAAATACTTCTAAAACCTTTGGACCTGATGTGACAGAGCTTCAGATTTACGTGGGAGATGACGACGATCACTGGCTAATGCAATATTAAAATAGCTTCTTTATTTCCAAGATGGTTTATTGTAGTATCACAAAGTTATTTTGAGGTATAGGATCTCGTGACAAGGATGTGTGTGGTTAAGCAACTAACAGATAAATGAGAGAAAGTTCTAAAGGTTCCGAGTTGAGACCGGGAAGGGGATTAGATTTCAAACACTGCATCACACAGAAACTAAGTGAGGCTGCAGCTCTCCGATGGAATTTCACAGATCTGTAAATGTTTTTTTAAAGATGCTCAATCCAACACTTAGCTGGCTATAACAAGGACTTTAGGGAGCAAAAAGCTCTTTTTTTCTTTTTTCTTTCTTTTGCTCTGTTGCTTCATTAGCTTTGGGAACGCTGGATCCATTACTGTGAGTTTTCCTGTATAATTTAAGAAAATAATGAAAGTGTGCATATTTTCCTCAGTGTTCTTGGCATTAAGTCTGTCTTTAGATTTGTTTAGCCTCTTTTTTATACACAGTGTGCGCTGGTATCCTTTTGAATATTTCAAAACTGTAGAAATTGTTTTGAGTTGTTTTTATTCAAGATAGAACTTTTTGGGTTTTTTTAAGATTGAAACATGAAAAAGAATTCATTGCTACAATGCATAAGTTCCCATTGCTCTGTGACAGTGTA
Organism: Syrrhaptes paradoxus; assembly: GCA_013400615.1. Classification (NCBI taxonomy): domain Eukaryota; kingdom Metazoa; phylum Chordata; class Aves; order Pterocliformes; family Pteroclidae; genus Syrrhaptes; species Syrrhaptes paradoxus. The sequence continues at coordinate 22,627 of VZTO01027424.1, forward strand.
TTAGTGCCATTATTATGCCTTTTCACAAAAAATATCAGTGCTCCATGTTTGCTTTCTTGTCTCACGAGCATCCATAAAGCATACCGTGCTTTTGTTGGATCAGAATGAGGTAGCACTGATATTTAGTGCTAATTTTTGGGTTTTTTTCTCTTCCAAGATCGATAAATGTTTCATGTTTTTGTTCAATAGGGGTGGATTTTGGAAGGCTTCCCTGAAAATCAGGAGCAAGCATGGATGCTGCAGTCAGCTGGCATCATTCCTAGGCATGTTGGTAAGCAGTACGAGGTTTGTGTGTGATTGCATCCAGTAGGAAAGACCAGCAGTGTTTCTCCCCAAAAATCCCCAATACATTCAGTACCGATGCTGAAGACACCAGAGTCAGCAGAGAGCAGAAAATTTCAGTAAGGTTCAGATTCACTCAAAAACTTGGGACTTTAAACCCTGTCTTTCACACATGAACCCTTTTCTTCTTACCCACAGAGTTCTGTAAATCCCAGACTGCTCCAGTGTCTCTGAGCAGCTCTATGTCACTTTGCTTCTGTTCTAGGAGTGGCTCAAAGTTTTCTCTGACTTCCATCTCTAGAAATTAGCCTTCATCCTCAGCCCAAAACAATTCCTAATGTGCTAAATACGAATTCATCCTTCTATTGAATTAGAGAATGCAAACTTAGCAAACTCTACTCCACCAAATGAAGTGGAAACATCATTATTTTAAGCTTGACCTTTCAGAGGATGGATGGATTCTGACATGATTCGAGAGGCACATTTATTTACTGGCAATTGCTGATAGACAAGACCCTGACAGCTGCCCTTGCCACCTAGAAGCAGCCGGTTGTCCCAAAGAGGACCTACTTAGAATGTAAGAAATTATTACGATTGTGTGGAATACAGCGTGAAATGATAAATTTAGAGCTTGCCAGTGGATAGTGAAACAGAATGTTAGCGAACTTGATAAATTGTCACTTTGGATTTGATTTGGATGAGATTTGGCTGTTAATAAAGAATTCAGAATCACTGCAATAGAGTTAGGCAAAAATGTTTAATGTCTAGTACTTGCATGTATTTTTAATATAGCTAATAACATCTGAAGTTGAGTTTTGCTCACAATTATATCTTTGCAACCAAGACGTGAATGAGAACCTTAAAGCTCAGTCTGTCTAGTTAATCAAACAGAAGATTGAGAGGAGATGAGATTTACGGTGTATGAGCACCTTAATAGGAAGAAAAGCATCTGAAAGAGCTATTTGATACAGAGAAGAAAGTCATAAGAAGAACTTGTTTGAAACCTGTAATCAAATGCACTGGAAACAGTAATTCAATTACAGTGTTTAACTGTGAGGATGATTAGCCAAAAGCAACCTGGGGAACTGACAAATTCTCTGTCTTTTGATGCTTTCTAATCAAGTTTGAACACTCTTCTGTGTGTTATAAAAAAATAAGTTTCACTGGTCTCACTACCAAAGTACCTGAGCGAAAAGTCATTGTTTGTGGGACAGAAGAGAATCGGCCTCGAGCGACCTGTGGGTGCTTCTGTCCTGGGCTCCAGATACAATGTCGGTGAGGGACAGCCTTGTTCATTGGAGTGAGTGACAGGGACAGCTAGTACTCACGGGTATGGGACTGGATTCACGTATATTTTATCCCCCTGTACTGTTTAGGAGGTGGAGCAAAATTCTGATTAGAAGTGAAGTATTTGCAGGTAGAATACTGAGAAAGGAAAATGAGGGAAATGTGCTTGAAATGCATTCATCAGCCTTTAATTCTAAGATACATCTAAACAGTTACAGGAAATAAAACAAGTAACTAACAAGAGTTATGCTTTTTTCCTTTGTTTAATTTTTTTTTTTTTTGATGACTAGTTGTGCTTTATGCTCCAGACACTGTGCTGATTGAGAGGAACAGTGGGAAAAGGCTTGATCCCATCACAGGAGGTGCGGTATCTGTTTCTTCCTGATCTCCACTAGAAATTATAGAGTGTTGCTTGGCCTCAGAAATGTTGTGATACCAGTGGGATTAAAATTTAAATTGTATTCCTTTAAGAACTAGTAGGAATTTATAATTATAAATTTAAAATGTTTGGAAAAGGTATTTGTTGACATTGCATTATTTTCTGTGCCAATAAAAAATAAAATGTAAAGCACAGTACTGAGCCTGCAAACAGTAGACTATGGCAGTATGGAATATTTGAAGGTTAGGTATGTCTGTATGAGCTTACCTTTTGCTATGTGTCTTTGCTAGATCCTCTTTTATTTCTGAGGTGCAGGTATGTTTTCAGGGATCTTCCACTAAATGACTGCCAAATAGTCTGCTCTGTATTGTCCGTTGAGTATTGTTATCAATCATCCACCGTGAAATAAAATCCTGATATTGCTCACTAAAAAAATCACATTTGATGTTTTGGCAGTGGAATTAGGAGGGATGTTCTTGACTAAAGAAATGGCTTTTATTTGCTAAAAAGGAAATTTGCTTATCAAAGGTCTTGCTTAATGTTCAGTCTAAGAACCTGGAGAGCCACCCCCAGTCCCTGGCTCTTACTTGTCACCCTCTCTTGGCTACATGGGGGGGCAGTTACCATGGCCACTTCCCATCTGTGCATCTGCAGACTCATAGTCAGGCATGAGCACAGGTTGCAAGGGAAGTGCACAGATTATTGCTTGTGCCACAATGTGAAGCTTAAACAAAGACCTTGAGTTTGTTTAGGAAACCTTTTGGAGTTCCCTAAATCATCCTCTTAGTTCCTAACCAGTGTCTAACTTCTAGAGGTGTACCACACGACCTTTGACTGGCCAAGGGATCTGCTGGTACAGCAACGTTTGGTGAAACCAGAAGATTTATCCGAACAGGAGATGTCAAAGAAACTGCTGGAATATCACAGAAACTTCCCTGGGGTTTTCCAGATTTACCAAAAAGTTTTGAAATCGATCAATGCAGACCAGCCTTCCGTGGATGTCCTCTCCCAGGGTAAATATGTACCTTTATGGCAGATCTGATAGATGATAAACTCTTATTTGACGAGTAGTTCCTAGCTGTTAGAGATGGTTTGTAGGATTAGGCTTAGTGGACACAGATGGCTCCCAGCTGAGTTGTGTTCTCTCTAGTGCAACGTTTGGGCTGTTCCTAGTAATTATTTTGCAGGACTGGAGTAAGTGTAGATAACTGGAAAGTCTTAGTTCCACAGCCCTGCCAAGGAGCGCCTGACTCCGTAGAGCGAAGGTCATGGTTGTTTCTGCCAAAGCCTCTTCTAAAAGGCTGCATTGTGGCTCAGTTGTTCGTCTCCCAAAGGGCTAGTACCTTCCACGAGTCTGATAACAAGAGGTAGGAGCAGTCCAAAGCTGGTAACATTTCATTATTTAAAAGCTGTTTGTGCTGGTAGCTCTTCTGTTCAGCAATTCTTGTTTGCCTTTGCTTGACCGTAATGCAATCTGACTTTTAATGTGGATTCTTCAAGAAGAGAATAAGGAAACTGCCAGAAAGACCAACGGATAATGTACTTTGTAGCTGTCAGTCTGTAGATGATCTGTTATATCCTAGTAATTCTGCATCTCAAAAAGGTCTTTTTTTAATAACAAGTGCTGCACTTTTAAGATAAACAAGTAGGAAGTTTATATGCTGAATTTACACATTAATTACCTCTAAATTACTTAATTAAATTTAAAAGTTCATATCATCATTCATAAAGAATTCATGCCTTGAATTGTAAATAAAAATGTGAGTGCCTGAATATTAATTATTATTAATTAATAATGTAGTGAGATAAATTGAAAACTGGAATGAAAAAATCCTCTCTAGATCTTTTTTTCTGCTGTGCATCAAGCAGCCAGATTTTTTTTTTTTTTAGAGAATAATTAGATGTGGAGACTGTCTAGGGGATCATTACTCCTAATTAACTTGGTTATTTACTGCAAATTAAGCATCATTTGTAAGCAGGGTGCTTTGCCTGTAATGTTTGTGCTTTTCAATACACTGGGTTATGGAAAATGTTGAGAATAACTCCAGCACTCCTTGGGTAGCTGGTAGTTGGTTTTTAGGAGGTTGTGCAGCAAACACACCATTTTCTGTTGTGATTTTCCAGGTTTTTCGTTAAGTATATTTATGCTACAGATAGAGCTAAGAAAGGAAGATGAGCTCTCTCATCAATATAATATTATTATGGATTGTTTCATACCCTTATAAAATTTTGTAAACTCTTCAACTTTAATGCAAAGGCTGCTAACGTGTGCTGGGCTATGGGACATCAAATTCAGCTGTACAGCGTGGGATCCCAGTACAGCTTGTGGCACTGGATGTATGCGATCCCATGGGGTTGCAGTTTGGGTTAGTTTCTCGGTACTTTAGGTCCACTGTGTAGAAATAGCAGGGCTGGAGTTGCTGGAGACACTTCTTTATGATGAAAAGATTTTATAATGATACCCAAGTGTCTAGCAGAGAGTCCTCAGAAAAGCCATTCGTTAGTACACAGCAATGTGTTCACAATGGTCGTTATAATACTGATCCTTAGTACGTTCTCCATCAATCCTTTTGTGTGTTTTTTTTTTTAATGTGGGCTTGTGATTCGTACAAACATTAATCTCTAAACCTGTTTGTTAAACTAAAATACCATCTTATTACATGGACTCTTTAGTCTAGAGAGACTTTTGAAGGCTAACACTTAATTGTGTCCGTGGCAATTAGAGAGGAAATCAAAGCCTGTGTAGCTGTGCCCATGCTGCTTTAATCACGGGTTACCTTGGCAGTCAGGGTACAGTGGCGTGAACTTCAGCCTGGGCATTCGGATCTGCGATCCCTGGAAAGCCTGCACACTTGTGCCAAAGCTGGAGCTGCTCTCCTCACTGGTGTTCTGAGCCACGAAATGGGCACGGGAGTAAGGGCACTTGGCTGTGTCCAGATACCATCCGAATTTGTAGTCGCTGCCAAGCCCTGTCGTCTTTTAGCTTCTTGGTGATCTACGAGGTTCTCTTTTGAGATTGTAACAAAGTTCAGATCCCTATCATACAGCAATGTTGGCAATGCTTCAGATGTCCCGTGGTCTTTCCAATGCTCTTATCATCTGGAGTTGACCTGAATGTAGTAGTTCCTACGCAATAGGAATTGTAGAAGAATGATGTCCAGCAAACAGAGTGAAATCGGACAGAGACGCACAAATATTCTTTATATGTTCTACAAAAATGCTGGAGAAAAGAATAAAATCCTATTCAGTTCTGTGTTGTCAATGATGTCATTAGGAGTCTGGTTTTCACACACAGCTGGATAAATGTTATATTAATTTAATATCTTGAGTTTTTAAACTTAAATATTTGTTCAGAAACGGCAGAAAGTATTAAGTGTAATTACATCCCTCTATGATTTGCATGATAAAGTTGTACTTACCGAGCAAAAATTACTTCTGCTAAAGACAACATGGTGAAAGAGCACTCAGTAATTGAATCTGCTCTTTAAAATCGTTTGACGTCTACCGATGAAAGAAAGTATGGGAGTGTCATGATAGTAAGATTTCTAAAGTGCCTCTGGGTGTAAGTTGCTGACATGACAGTTTTATCAGAGCCCTGATTTTGGTTGGAGTATCTAGATGTTTCAGTGATAAAATAAATGATGATCAACATGACAACTATTTTTTAAAAAGAGAGAAGTCAAACAATATTTAAATTTTTTAAAAACCCAAACAAATAGCATCTAAACTGTATTTCTTGCCTTTCTCTCATGTTCTAGTTCTTACCTATGTCCAAACACGGCACCGATCAGCAGCCCCCTTTACACCACGGATCCTCTTTTGTGGACCCCCAGGCAGTGGGAAGAGCCTGCAGGCAGCAATAATAGCTCAGAAATACGGCATTGTCAACAGTAAGTTCTCAGTAAATATGCACTTTGCTCAATTCCCCCTTTCTCTCTTTTTGATCATTTATCTTTTGCTGCCTGTCTTTCTCACTTGCTCATAAAATTCCTTTGTTTGTCCATTGCTATGGATGTCAAATTTTTGAGGGAAGTGAAAAGTATTTCAGTGAAGAAATATAAACCCATGGAGCATCCGTTCTGTGACAAACCAGCTCTAACACTTTTTTTTTTGTCATCATTTTTTTATACCCTTTCCATCAGTATTTTTCCATGTGTTAGATTCCTGTAGTGCTCTGAATTCTTCTGTGGATCAGTGGATCATGAGTAATGTCTTTGCAGTTTCAGCTGTCTGACCAAAATTGGGGCACTTTTAACATAGAATTGACTCTGAACTTTAATGATGACTCTGCTTCTGTACATCTGAATGTATTAGAAAAGGAAACCACTATTTAAATTAAATTATTTAAAAGTGCATTCTCTGTCTTTTGTAAAGGAGCCCAGAAAATTCTGTCTGAGGCTTGTTCATGGTTAGGATGCTCATGTTAGTAAGTCCTACAATGTGAGTACACAGCCTAGTCATGGGATCAATGCAATATGTGTCTATGTCTGATATCTGTAAAATTTGCTCATCTCCTCTTTGTTAAGTAAAATGCAAATTGTTCATTAGTATTCTTCCAATGTGTACCAAATGAAAAAAATCAGAATGAAGTAGGTAATGTTTTTTTTATGTTCAGGAGATTCTTTAACTAGCGGAACTCACTGAGTTGTCCGTAGCGCTGTGCCAGGTTCCTAGCGTCTTCCCTGCAGTCCTGGGGAAGTCAAAAGATTTCACGGAGCCTGGATTTCGCTTTACATGTGCGTGATCAAGATCTGAGCTGTGCTGTTTCCACTTACAGGTTTAGTAGATCTATTCAGAGAAGAAATAAATTTTTTTTTCAAGTCAGTGCAGCTGCAGATGTTGGTGCGATCGATTTCAGAAAGGGCAGAATCACCATTATGATTATTAATTGGGAGATCGCGCAGTAACGTGCAGGGTGACTGTTCTCTAGTATTTACCAACACAGAGTTGAAACTGGGACTTGTTGTGTTGTTGTGTAACCTCCCCATGCCTTAGCTCCCTCCCTGTAGAACAAGGCTCAGGACGGTCGCATCTAACTCGCGTGGGGTGGTAACGCCCGATGACAGCGGTCAGGAAGCGCTATCCCAGCCCAAAGTAGCAGCATTTCATACCCAGCTGTCCGGACAAAATCTGCATCTCCTGGTGTTCTGGGTATTTGAAGTCAATGATAATATTGGACTAGCAGAGTTATTTAAAATATAATTCTTACATGATCATTAAATGATCCAGGGAGCCGCTTCCTTGAACTGCGTATTATCCTGCACCTCCAGCAGAGCGGGTCAGATGCTGTTCAGCAGGTGTAACTTTATTCAGTAATTATAAGTTTATAAAAAGTGAAAAATGCTAGCGATCCCTTGAGTTATTATTTCAGGAACATATTTGATTAATACCTTTCTCTCTATCTCTGTTTTTAATATGCTCTTTACCAAATGTATTCTTTTTTATTCAGTATTCTCCCTTGCTCAGTCTCTTTGCTTTTTTGCTCTGCTTGGCCAAAAAAAAAAAAAAATCCTAACAACAAACCCAAAAACCTACAACTTTTATTTTATTCAGTGACCTTATTCCAGTATGCAGCTTCTGGGGTTTATTTTCTTTTCTTTGTTGCTTCCTTTTTAAAATTTAACCTTGTGTCTTTTTTTGTTCTTCCTTCCTGTTAGTTTGCTGTGGGCAACTGCTAAAGGAAGCTGTTGCAGACAAGACAAAACTTGGAGGACTCGTTAAGCCTTATATTGACAATGGATACCCAGGTAGGGCACGCTGCTGTCTCATTACACTGTAGTTACAAATTTATGGAGAAAAAAAAATTGTGAGTGAATTTCTGTAATCTGAATTACATCAGAGTAATCTGGAAGTTGATAATTCTGCCCATGACATGTGGTTTCTATCACTGCATAGCAGACATTAGAATTCTGAGCTCTTTGATGCCTTCAAAGCAAATAGTTCATGGTTGCAGTGAAATTCCGCAAGCTCAATGAGTTAATTTTCTGCGGCAGCCACCGTATTACTGGGTCGGGAGCTTGCGTGGGAACCCTGGGAATGGAAAGCCTGAGAGGCCGGAGCTGGGTCCTATGTAACATAGACACGGAGACCTAGGAGAGGATTTTTTCTGATTTAGAGACACAGCTAGTCAGAACGGCCACTTAACGCCAAGGCAGGAGATTTTAGCGTATGTTCATTGCAACGTAGCCTAGCCTGTACGGATGGAAATAACTCCTGCATGTGTGTAGTAGTCGGGTTGACCCGAATGTGCCTGCTTGTGTATGTGGTCTCGCTCACAGGTGGAGATCACCTTAAGCTCTGGACCAGTGCCTTTTTCATGGTATCTGTTAATTTCAGAATCTTATGTGTACGCTGTAATTTCAGTTTCTTCTCTTCTCTGTGGAGCAGAGGACAGCCACTGTAAATACCTCCCCCTCTAAATTTCATTTATGGCTGAGATGGGAGTTTGGATGATCTGTTTATTCAAAGATAAGTCCTTTAAGAGCTTTCTTTACTAAAATGCTCTTTGTGTGTTTTATAAACTTCATCTTAAACATTAAAGTTCCTTAAAGAAGATGCCAAAAGCATTCCCAGCAGAGTAAAATAATTGCACAGATTGTCATTTTTAGCCAGTCCTAAAAATATGCACATCCTTAGTCCAAGGCAGCTGCTTTCATTCCAGGAAAATGAAATTGAAGTTGCAATTCCCATCTTCCTCTAGATCAGAAATTATTTCAGATTTAGATTATTTTTTTTTAATATAGCATGCAAGGATAAAGCTGTACGATGCTTCTGAATGTTAATGGGAATCATAACTATGTTTCTGTGCATTGTGCTAAAAAATTCTCCCTTAGTTTTTGCTTATATGCACATATATTTTATTTGCCGGGACATACTACAAAATTAAGGGCTGAATAAAAATAAATATTATATAGCAATACCAGAAATAATAAGTTCTGTCATTTTGCTAATCCTCCTCTCCCAGGGATAACAAAGAATGAATTTACATTAGTAAACACTAACAAGAATTCATTACTGCCCTCACAAGAGGCTTGGAGAAAATGAAAGAATGTACTGTACTGGGGATGAAAGATGGGCAAAGAATCTTTGCTGTCTTACTACAGAGTTACAACCAGGTTAATATGGAAGAAAGGTTGTCACACTACTATTGACTACATTCAGCTTCAAGAAGTTCACATCTGAGTGGGGTTATTTTTGTCGATAGCAGACAGTGTGATCGCTGGAAAAGCAATTAGAACTCCAGAATTTTCATTGCATTTCTGGTTAAGTACCACGTAAGCTGAGTTGTTCCTTTGGGCAAGGAATCAGGCAAGTGATAGGATCACAGAATACCCTGGAACCAGAGACAGACCATGAGGAACGCTTCGCTCAAATCCTTACTAGGCACAATTAAACTGGTGCCATAACATCTCGAGGCACGCCTCATATATTCTTAAAATGCTTGCCCTGGGGACTGATCTCAGGGTGGTTTCCCTTCTTGTGGACACAACTGATTGCATACAATTAGTCATTTAAGATATGCCAACAGGCTACGTTGTGGTGTCATAAAAAGGCTAAAAACCCAGCTTATTCAGAGCTAACTCATTATTGAGTTATTGAGGCTGCCCGCTGCCCATTCTGTTTCAGTTCTAGTTGACTAACTCAGATCTCTTCTTGCTTTTATGATTTACAAATATTCTTTCTGTTGTTTTTTTCCTGTACTCTGCTGCTTCATGTATAGAACATGTGTTTCAAGAACAGCCCCAACAGTTCTATTATTCACCCCAGAAGGCAACTCAGTGCATTCCCATTTTCTGATATTTTCTAGTGTTTGCTGTCTCATGCACACCTTACCTCTTGCTTTATCAAACTTCTCGGTTTGTGTATGGTGATTTATTTTGATTAATGAAGGTAGCATAGCTATTCCTGAGCCCATTAATTTTTTAATTCCCAGGACGTTCTAGTCTACAGTTGGTGCACACTAGATATTCAAAAAATGCACTTTCAGTGAAAAGTTCAGCAACCTGAGTGCTTTCTGTCTGTCACAGAGTTGTTCTTTGGACAACCAGTCTGAAACGCACGGGGTTTGCCTTTAGGATATTGTGGTTTGCACTGAACGCTGGGCAATTGGTTTTAACTATAGATTGGGCAGAAAATAACCAGCATTGGAGTCTGATACCAGTCTTCTGGTTACTATATGTTGTGAGTTTAATTCTTGGTCACTGATGCTAAATTGAGCACAAATCGTTTGCTTGGGCAGCATAGGAAGACTTCCATCTGGAGTAAGACGTGGGCATAGTGGCCAGAACCCTTCCCAGCAGCCAGACAGCTCCCAGAAATTCATTCATTCAGTTGGATTCCTTCTGATATGTTGTGAAGAGACTGGTCGGCTAGTCCTTCCCTTCTAGTAATTCAAACGATGCGTGTGTAGGCAGCGTGTCCATAGACCCCACTGGCTTGCTGAAGACCCTCAATGCAGAATTCATTTCCCCAGGTTGCTGTAATTCTGAGGAGGACTAGGCTGCATTTTGGACCTTCCTCATTGAAAACATGGGCACACATTAATTTAAAGTTCCATCTGCAGTAACTACGTTTAGCATTTTACAGGTGCCTGTCAAAATTTGATACCTTGTGGGGGAAAAAAAAAATGCAGAAGGCATATCTTCTTCCCCCTTCCTTCCACCAAATGTCCCTGGTGTTTGCTCCTTGAGGTGTTTGCTTTTTATTCACAAAAACAGAAGCATTTTGGCATTGGGGGGGCATCACAAAAATAGGAAAGGTCATCATCAGGCAGTTGAAAAGAAATTTGCCTGCCAGTCAGTCTGTTCAATTTTCTGTGTTTTCACGGTGAAATAACGTGGAGTGATAGCTGATAATTAATATATCTGCAAGGCTGCAATAAATGGAGCCAAGAAAAGTGTAACGACAGGCAAGCAGCACGAAGAAAGGGGAAAAAAATCCACTCCCAAACCAGTAAGATTCTGCTTCTCAGCTGAGACAGCTGCTATTAGTTTGGGTAATTGTTTTTTTCACCGAAATGAGGATTCAGGTGGTAAAGAGAGCTGATTCACTGAAGACGGATAACGTTGCACTGTTTGCAGCCTGTTAGAGCTGAACACACACAATCTGTGTTGTTTTTCCCCTTCCTTTTTCCATTTTTTTAAGTAGTAATATCTGAAGCTGTCCCCAAAGGCAGTCTGCATGTGGGGGGTAAAATCTGCTATTCCCTAATTTCTCCTATTTTCTCATAAAAACTATTACTGTACAAATGTAGGAATTTTTTTTTCCCCCTTATTTGAAATTGGAATAGTTTTAAAGGGGTGCTTTTTGGTGTAGCCTCTGAAAGTTGGGGTCCCCTGGAGATCGCGATCACAGTCTCACTGAAAGCACTCGGGTTTGTTTTTTTTTTTTCTTTTTTGACATCAAATTAATATTCTTATCACTGAGTGTGAAACAAAGATTTGACAATAGAGCGGCTTCCTCTTTGTTAAAAACTTGCAAAGAGTTTCAGAGTTGAAAGGCTGAGTAAATCTTTCTATCTGAGGAGGTAAGCTCAGTGTTATTTCTTGTTTTTAAGAGCGCTGTACTGGCGAGCTGCAAGCTGTCTGAACATCGGAGAGAGACCCTTTGGGAGCTCCGTTGGTTTTCAGCAAGTCTTTGCATGCAGTGTGTTTGTACTAGCTGAAGACAGCGCATGGCTCTCTAAATAATTTACAAGTTGATTAATAGACTCACATGGGTATAATTAGAAGAGGGAGAGACAGCAGCTACAGTAACGGGTACAGTGCTTGGGGGAACTAGAGACTTTATTTTTTTTAAAGAAACTTTCTAGGGTGCTGGGCGTTTGAAGATAAGTTGGGAAGAGCTCAGTGCCTCTTCTCTTTTGAAGTGGAAATAGGACAGTTTGAATCCGTCGAGTTTAATTTTTCACAAGCTTTAGGGGCCCTGCAGTGCAACTCCCTTTTTATTATTGAAAAAAACTCTCCATTTTTCTTTCATTTTTCACACACACGCGCACACACACACAGAGCCCAAACAGTAGCTAATAAACAAATTGATTTTTCTACTGTATTTCCGTTATTCTATAACCATGCTATATATTCACCTATAGATGCACCTCAATCACAAATAGCCTGTGCAAAGTTAGGGAGATATTTCTGAATACACTGGACTTTAATTTATGCATTTTTAAGAAACCTTCACCTCTGTTTGACAATGCTTTTGAAGTAGCTCCGTTTTTCAAGTCAAACTTTTGACTTTTCCTCTGGGACTGCTACAAAGGTTTTTTTTATGGAAAATAGGTAGCAGGCTTTTTTCCTACTAGGAGAAAATTGGTGGTCAAGAGAACAAAATAAAATTTAAGGGTTTGGGGTTTTTTTTTCTGTTTTAGGTGTCCATATTTTAATAAAAGATAGAAATAGAATAGAAAGTTTTACATGAAGGCATACAGGCAGTAAGTTGTCATCTTCTTTCCTGAGTTTTGCTTTTTTTTATGTGTTGAATCACAATATAATACATTAGAGTCCCTTTTTTCCTTTATTTGAAAGTATAGGATATATTTTTCTTTATTCTACACAACATGCAACAATCAAAATTGTCATCTCTGGCTAGCGGATATTCAGGGCTGAAGTAACGCTGGGGAGCCTCAGTCTACAAAGATATTTTTAAAGGCCATCCTACTTAACATTTCAAAAAAAACCCCAAACAACCAAACTCCTCTCCCCCCAAAAAACAACACTGAATGCCAGACCAGACAAAGTAAATGAGATTTTATTTGAGAGTCTGTTGTAGTAGTTTTCTGGAGCCGTTGTGATCAGTCAGTTAGTGGCTATGGTCCTGCTCTAGATAAATTTTTTTCCAGCACTGTTACTGTTATTGGCGTATTGATAAGCTAATATTAGGCACCATAACTCCCAGGGATAGTGCTGCTGGGGTCTGTGGGTTTGCAGGAGGGAAGGAGTAAATCACGTTGCCATTTAAAACCTGTCAGATGCCCACAGTTCCCATTGATGGTCGGTGGACATCGTTGTGGTGCCACAAAGCCTCGTGGATTTGAATGAAGGCTTGTCAGGGGCTTTTAAACAGCAAAGCACGATATATATGCTAAGGATTAATCTTTTATTTTTATTTTGATCTTTATTGCTGGCAGTCGTTCTTAAAAACTTAGGAACACGGTGTTTCCTTTCCTGCTACTCTCCTTGCAGCACCAGCTCCTCAGCAAGGAGCCGCTGACTTGAATTCCGTTTGGTTTTCTGTTTGGAGTTTGGGATGAGGAAATCACAGGAATTTCTGTAAGAAAACTGAAAGGGAAAGCGCACTGCGTGGTGGCAGCATCCCCTTTTATGGTCGTTGGGGTTTAACACTGAGTTCAGGCGTCACTGGTAAGGGACAACAGACCCCTCAGAGTCCTCTCTTCTCATCACATCATGAGTCAGTATTTGGTACAGAAGGCCAAGATGCTTTTCAGCAAGATTATTAGACTAAATTTATTCTTTTTTTAATATTGTCACTGTCCAAAAGGTTTTTGTAGGCCAGATTCTGTCCTGTCACAAACGCTGTATTCTTCAGTAGGGCTGAACTAGTTTAGAAATAAGGAGGAAATAGGGAACTTGGTTGCTAAGGGGAAGGATGTGTTAGCTGGGCTAGAACTGGGCTTGCTGTCGTGTGTCCGGCTGTTTTCCCTCTGCAGGAGCTGAAGGAGTAAAAACAAATAGTACAAATACACATTTCGTTACTAGTTTTAGAAACTTTCAGGTTAGAAGCATCCCTGTGAGGTAGTTCAGAATAGCTTTGGTCTTGCAGGTGGGTAAACTGAGGCAGAAAACCTAATTCAACGCAATCCACGCTGCAATCAGCCCGAGCGGGGCTGGGGACTCGGGTGTGCGCATCCTGACCCCAGTGTCAGCCACAGATCATCCTGTGACACACCGATAGCCTGTGCCATGAGGCAAACACACACAGGCACCGAATACGTCACAGAGGGTGTTTTTAGGGAGAAAACAAGTTTTTTTGTGTTTATAGGCTGGAAACTCAATTTGGACTGAATTTCATTGCTAAATGTGAAGATGCCACTAACAGGTAAAGCTGTGTAAGGGGCTGGAGCCTTCTCTAGTCGCTAAATGTGATCAGATGTAGATTCCTAAATTTTTGGCTTGATAACAGTGAGAAAGAATGATGCGTTTCTGAAGGTCTTAATTTATCGTGTACCATTTGATCGATGATTTGGGATTGTACCTGCTTTAAAATGGTCATTGCTTCCTCTTTAATACAGCTGATTCCTATTCTAAATGACTAAAAACCTCCGGGGGGGAGGGGGAGGAAAGAGTTTCTAATATTTTAGAAAGAACCAAAATGTTTAAAATGTGTAAATGAAATAATTTATCATATTATTTATTTTAGAATATTAGAATAATTATTCCAGTTCTTACAAGAGGCATTCTGAGCAGTGCTGTCTGTGTCAAAGCAGGGAGTGGAGACGGTACTTCTGCATCAGTTTTCCCTCTGATGTAATTACCAGCTGAGCGTTAGGGCACTTTGTCAATATTGTTATTTGTTCTGTCGCATCTTTATTTGCCGCCTTCACAATTTGCTCAAAAAAATCACGAACCCAGAGCCCCTGTCAGATTTTCCGCCACAGCCCGCCGTGTCCGTAATTAAGGAGCAGCCGGCGGAGCGCTCTCCCGTTTCGGTGAATTACCGAGATTTCGGTGAATCCCGGAGATTTCGCGGCTGAACGCTCCCTGCCGCAGCCGCTGCTGCCCGCCCGCCGGGTACCCGCGCCGCCGCCCCGCGCTGCCCGCCGCGCCCGCCAGGTGGCGGTAGAGAACAACCAACCGCGGCGGCGGGGCCGGGGCGGGCGCAGGCGGGACCCGCCGCGGGGGTGTGGAGCCCCCGGCCGCCCCCCGGGGAGAGGAGCCCCTTCGCCTGGCTGCAGCGGGGCACGAACGGGCCTTTTCCTCCCGCCGCCGCCCCCGGTTGCACTGAAGGACACTGGGGTTATTTTTTGTTATTTACAAAACGGGCTGGGAAAGGGAGGATCAGACCGTTTTTACCAAGGTGGTGTGTTGGTGGGGTTAAATTAACATATAGATCAACCTACAGGGTGGTAAATCACTATTAAATAATTTTCAAGCACATTAAAAATGAGTTGATATCATGTCTTAGCAAAAAAAATAGAATTCTTCTCTGAAAGACCCAAATAAAAGGACCCATTGTGAATAATCTAGTTTTTATAGAGCAATAAGATAAATAAATCTCATGCTTTGCTAAATTTAGGATTGACAGGACAAGCCAGGAAAGTAGCCTTTGGCGGGTAGTTTATACGCTGGGCAAGATGTTAACTGTCAAGTACTGGGATCAAGCCTCAGGCATGTGAATCAGCTGTGAAAGTCTTCAGACCTAGCTAAAAAAAAATAAATCTCCGAGAGAAGGATAAAGGGTAAATGGACAATAGTGTCAAAAGGACTTTAAACTTTTTATAGCACAAAGCGGACAATTTATATCCGCAAATGCGTTTATGCTGTACTGGAATTGAGGTTTTATAGGTTTGGAGAAGTGAGTCAATACCCTTCAAAAGTCTGTTTTAAAGGGAAATAGATGGAGGAGGAATCAATTTAAATATGATAATTGTATAGCTAGGAGCACTGTCAGCACTGAAGCTATTGGAGAATGGTGCCCTGTAATCTCTCAGGTAGTGGTTTTGCCTTTCAGACTGTGCCTTTAATGTTCCGTTACTTTTGTCTTGAGCAGATGGTATGATTTTGCCGACTGATTGCCTGATGGTTTTCTATTAGTCCAGCAGATCTATGGGTTGGGTAAGAGCTAACAGACCACACTCCTAGGAGCTTCATGAGGAAGTGCTTTTCATGAGGAGTAACTTCTACTTGTGAAAGCCTTTGAAGCTCTGGGAAGTAAATTTATTTTTTTAAATAATCTGCTGAAAGGTGCTGATTGACAGCCGTGAAGACAGGAAATCTCTAGGTGTCCACGCAGCAGTTCCAGCGTGAACAGCAGCACTTTAAGCCTCTGTTCCTCCTGCCCCACCTGATCACACCCCTGAATTGATTAGATCACTGCTTAGGTCCACAGCTGCTAATTCAGCTGCGCAGTCTAGACCATTAACATCGAGACAGGCTGGGAGATAGAGGAGGTATGGTGGGTGCTGTTGGTGTTAGGCAAGAATGGATGTATGAATGAATTCCATTTCTATATGGAGCTGGCTGGGGCCTCATTCTGCCATGTATACAATTTCCAAGGTTCACGGTGACCGTGGTCACAGCTATGTAGGGAGCTCTCAGACAGGGTATTGCTGTAGCGCAGCAGCTCTGCAGCATTGCCTCTGCCGGGTGGATTTTACTCCTGCACCTTGACTTCTCTCCTTAATAGAGATGTGCTTCCACATTACCTGACTGGATATCTCTTTGTAGCACGCTGTAGTTTTTACAAGAAATTTATCTTTGGACTTCTCTAATGATAAAGTAAAACCTCTCTAGAGCCTTATTCCCCCAACTTCCAGAGTTGGAAACTCACACAAGCTTATGTTGAAAAGGAATTGATTATTCAAAGCTCCTGTGCTTCATAATCTACTTAAAACATGTAGATTGACTGTCTCATCAGAAAAGCTCTACATTTTACTTTGCTGTATCGCCCATTGGGTCGTGTGCTTAAGGCCAGGAGACCTCTGGCGTTACTCACAGACTGTGTACCCCTCCAATTACAGGTTATTAATTTGCCTTCCATCCACGAGCCAGTTCCACATGAGTGGAAAGCAATACCACACTGCAGAGTTCTTCATTACCTCCTCTGTCTGTACCGCAGCAAAATAATACTAATTTCTTTTTTTCCTTTTTTTCCTTTTTCTTTTTTTTTTTTTTCCCCCCGTCTGGTCTGTAGAGATTGTTTTACAGTTTTAATGCAGCTGTTTTAAGTGTGACTGTTCCTGTTCAAGGGCAGCTGATGTACTTTGTAATGCCATCGAACAGCCAAGGAGCTGTGTTCCCCTATTGTGTTGAAGTGATAGGTACGTTTGCTAATCAAGAGGAGAGCAGAGCTTGCTGTCTGACTTGTTTATGTTTTATTTCTCACCATCAAGCTTTAGAGGGAGGCACAGAAAATATGTAAGCATCTATATTATTCAGTGATGTATATACGTACACGAGGGTACAAACCATCTGAAGTGTGTTGCTGATATCTCCGAGTCAGTCATCGCTCAAAGTGGCAAGGTGCCGGGGTTACCACCTATCCCTGGTGTTACCCAACCAACCACAAACCCGACAGCTCATTAGATAAATTGTTAATTTATTGTCATTGCATCTTAGGGTTTTTTTTTTCCTCTTGTGATTGCTTCTGTTTTGTTCCAAAATAGTGACCACAGTGAGGGATTTTGATCATCAGCATGATCGGGAGATCCTGCCTGTTTCCCATCACAACCGCTGTTTGATTTTCTTGTAGGCTGTAGTGTTTCTCCTTCCCGTATGAGGGATAGAGACAATTTGGCCCCCAGAACTGAAGAATCTCCTATGATCTGTTGGAAGCTCAACAGCACAGAATATCCGGTTATTTCCCTGTGCCATTCCCAGGGCTTCCAGCTTCTGTCCCGATTCCCTGTTCACCTCACGGGGATGTCAGCTCCAGCAGAATCCTGGCTTCGTGCAGTTTTACTCACGGGTTTGTAGGTTTTATTCCAATCCCTTGCAAAACTGGCATTCTGAAAATGTTTCAAAAAACCATGTAATTTGGCATATTTGTAAATCCGTGTTAATGACTCCAGTAGGAATCATAAAATAACATGCATCAAGACGGAAAGTTCAGTGCTGCAGCCAGAAATTCAGGAGTACCATGAAAATTCCACTGGTCTTTGTATGGAATATATTTTGGGGAAAGAGAAGGTGGGATTTTTTGGTTTTCCTTTTTTCTTGCCAGGGTTTGTATTCGTTCTTGTAACCTGGAGGGTGGGGAGAACTTCCCCATAAAGAGCACTGGAATCCTCCTGTTATCCCCTCTATACCCGCCTGCAGCTCAGCTCTTAGACAGATAAATATCATTTCTCTAATCACATCTCTGCCTGCTGCTGCGCTGTTGTATAGTTAATTTTATGAATCCCCTTTTTAACGGAATGCCTAGCTTTGCTTTGTCATTTTGCTCTCTGTCAAGTGTCTGGTTTTATTCCATTCCTTTTTTTCTTTCAGCAGATGGAGAATATTACTTTCCTTAACTTGTTTTTTTTCTATAATGTGAAGTGATATCCCCAATTAATACACTAATCTGTTTTCTAATTAATTCCCTGTGGTGTTCCTCCCTTTTTGCTGGTACATTGAATCCTGAGTGCAATTCTGTAAGCTCGGTAATTTGATTATTTAAAGGAGAAGTAATGAATTTCATGATAGTGGGGTAAGTCTTTCGGAAACGTAAAATTTCAGGAAGCAAATAGATTCTATGATTACAGTTCCAAACCTGCTTGTACCCAGGGTATAACTGCGAACTGAGAAAAATACACTTCACCAAAACACAGGAACGTTCCTGCCAGCTCGTCCTAAAGCGAATTGCATTGTTAGAACTCTGCCGCGTACGCGCTCCTACGAGCACTTGTTGTATTTCTGGATGCAGATGCAACGGCAGGCTGAGCACCGGAGCATCACCACTCCGTCATGGGGATTTATGTGGAGGTTTTTATTGCTTGTTTCCAGTAGAGGCAACAGCGTATTAGACATACTGTACAAATAAAGAGAAAGGACTCTCATTGTTTCTTGGAAATTGTTTTGGCTGCTTTTTTTCAGAATTAGCTTGAGGGGCTTTTGCTGACCGTGCTTTGGGGTTATTTGACACTAAAGCCAACACGTAGCGAGAGTCCTTGCAAAATGTATAGTCGCTCTTGTTGAACCTAATAACTTAATTTTTCTGTACAAAATTACGAGATACATAAGTGTAAGTGTCTCAATTGAAGTATTTCACTTTATGAAGGCTATAGTGAAAATATGCAGGATACCTCCTTACCACTGTGTCCTATTAAATAGAATTTAAAAAGCCGCCGAAGAATGGTAATGCCAGTCAGCATCTTGCTGATGTTCTCTCTTGGCCTAAAGGAAAACAATAATAGAGAGAAGAGAACTTTTATCTCTAAAATTAGGGAGTCGTCAATGCAGTAATTACAATAGTTGAAATACATTTTGGAAATTTATTTTCAGTTATAAAAACTTCAAGCCTTTGGGCAAAATGGAGAAATATCGCATCTAGACTGCTGTGGCAGAACCGTTATCACCTGCTAAGTTAAATACAGAAAGCTACAGAAGTTTCTTTCCTGTTTTAGGATTTTTTGATACAACTCAGGTCATTATTTTTGCATTTTGATAAGATTATGTCACATATTTCATTCAGCCCAGTATGGCTGAGAGAAGAAGTACTCTGCAAAATCATGTAGGCATCAATTTTTACCAAATATTTTGCTTTACAGTTCCTTCTGAGTTTGGGGGTTCCATGATAGCACAGTAAATATGCAAAGTCAACAACAACTCCTCTCTCCAAAATCAATCATTAACAGGGATAACTCTTTGTGTTTTAGTTCCTGTAGCAGTCTGACCAGAAAAAGTAGTTTGTATCCTCCTTAATTGCAGACTCAGCATACAAAAGAAATGTCATCTTCTTAATCCTCTGCAGTCCCAGACAACCTTGTTATGAAGATCCTGGCAGAGCGGCTGAACGCGCTAGACTGCATGACCAATGGTTGGGTGCTTCGTGGCTTCCCAAGGGACATAGAGCAGGGAGAGCTGCTGCAAAAATCACATTTTATTCCAAACAGGTAAGATTTAAATTTAGCAATCGCAACATTACATATATGAAAAATGTGTTTATGGAAAGATAAAGGGCTTTATTGGTATTGTATAGGCTGTTGCATCTTATTTATTTATTCCTTTCTTAGCTAGAAAAGGGGTCCTGCTCCTGGAAAGTAGGAAACAGAGCATTGGCCTTACAAATCCTCCAGATGGCCAGGCTGTGGGGGAGAGAAGAGGTTTGTTCTCCTGGTTATTTGTTTGAGTTGCTTCTAAAGGCAAACCATAAGAAATGGATTAACGTTTGGATTATATCAGAAGGTGTATTTTATTTGCAGCAGGAGGAGGGATCTACATCTTCTTTCTTTAGCATTGGCATAATATCATGGAAATATATTAGTATTGCAAGGAGCTCGTTATGAGACTTTTGGGTTTTGTGAAGTAATTAAAAACAACATGAGAATTATATTTTCTTTGAGCTATAATGAAGTGTTCAGAAATGTAATATAAGAGAAATGAGCATCAAAATATAACTGTAATGACTGCCAGGCAAATAAAATGGAGTTACTCTTTCCAGCTGGTCCAGGGGTGGTGAGGATCTCTCATCAAAGCTGAGAGCCTTCTCCTCCAGGGGTTCCCGGGTCGGTCTGTACCACTGGCTGATACAGTAGCCCCTCCAATGGCATAGGTTGGAAATTTGTAGTCTTCATGCTCCCAGGAAGCTTATTCTTATCTAAAAACTAGTGGTAAAGGTATATTACCCACATAAGTGTTTAAGTTGGCAAAGTTACTTTTCCTGTGTCTTCTGTGCGACTGCCCTCAGTCCTGCCCGCACTCCCCATACAGGAACCCTGGAAAGATGTAAGAGGGTAGATGGAGTTGGAGAGGGGAGAGGGGAAAGGGAGGGAGCTAGCAGTCATGCCATCAGGGTTTAAAAACAAAAGTATGTGAAAGCAGCAGCAGCTTTATTTATTAAAAGAAAGACAAAATACATCTTAAACAGGAATCCAATTCACGAAAAAGGGCAAAAGAATCTTGAAACTTATGCTAGATTCAGTTAAACAACATTTCCCATGGATTATTCTTCATGTGCATTTAGAAGGTAGGTCTTGAGTCCCTTAGCATGTGAGTACATGAGATCCCTGTGAACACTCGTGTGCTCCTTTACAGGATCGAGACCTTACCAGGTGAGGAAGAACAACTCATTATAAAATTGTAGGTGTGGAATTTTGGCACTGATCCATTCACTCAGCTTCCGTGTCCTTTAAAGAGCTCTGCACATTCCTGCCCGAGCTAGGGATATGGCCCCTGCTGAGTTACACGGGGGTTAAAGTAAGGGACAAAAATAGACATCATGCTACCTGATTGATTTTGGAACTGGTATTTTCCATGCAGCTGAAGCAGTAGGTGTACAAGGGAGAGAGGGTGATTATAAACCAAAGGACATATTGCAGCACAGGATAGCAGGGCAGTAATTCAGTTTCTGTTGTGATGCTAGTTATAAAACACTATCTGCAGAGGTGGTGTTTCTGACATCAGGAGAAAAACCTGATAGAAATATAGCCTTGAAATCAATCTGGGAATAGGATGCAGAAATCTATAAATCAGACACAGAACAATCTACAAAGTCTCATTTTTAGGAGGGCTCTGTTGATGAAATTAGATTAAAATAAATTTACATATATATCAAGTTTATTATTAAAATCTAGTCACATCAGTAAACAAAATTATTTGTGAAAGAGTGTGTTACTCTGTGTTTTGAACTCAAAGTAGACCTCTTTGGCTGATCAGAACACAGAGTTATTGTCTGCTTGTCAAGTCATAAATCTATTCCTTAGAGCTAATAAATGGTTAGTGTTCAAATACTATGTTTTATCTGACTCCCACCTCATAAAGCTGGTACATATAATCCTAAATTATACAGCATTGAGCAGGATCAGTCTCCTGACTCCTCCATCTTATGGAAAGAAAAACAAACCTAGTAATTGATGGTAGAAAAGAAGGAAAATAAAGTTATTTGAAAACAAACAAAATGGGCTATAAAGTTTGTTAAAATGTAATAATAAAAAACTCATACAGCATCAGCCACTGCGTCTGAAGAACTGCCCTGGAACAAAAAAGAAAATAATTCATTTTCCACTGAGAAACTAAGGTACAAGATTTTTCTTTAAATTAGAATTTGCAGTAGGGCAAAGATTGCTTACAGACTGGTAGAGGAAAACCTGCCTGTATCAAACTAAACCTGCCTACCAAAGATCTGCTCTTCCTGCACTCAGAAGACATGTGTTGCCTTCTGTGTTCCTCCCTATGAAGCAGTTACTGCTTAAGTGGACAGGATCCTAATCGTATTGAACCGTGGCAGCCTTTAGGGCAAATAAGAAGCTGAATCTATTAATGGTCTCTCAGCTATCTAGTAAAAGAACACCATTAACCACTTAGTGCCTAAGGTAAGTGGGAATCCAAATACAATTACAGGTTGGCATCTGAAGCTCAGGACTACCAACGCAAAGGGCTGAATTCAGTTCTCATCCCGATGAGTGCAAAGAGGTATTTTAGCTTTTTTCCTGTTAATGCTTGAGCAACAACAGGAAATATATAGTATAGCCATGGATGGTTCTAATATGCAGAAAACTCTATTTACTATCTAGCAAAATCTTTCTTATCTCCTTCTGCTCTCTCCCAAACTCACAGTTCAAATAAGATTCAGCAGCAACAGTGTCATCTGTTAGAGATCTCTTGTCATTAGCTTCAGCTGGTTGGTGACCAGCTGTCTGCTGGTTCCAGGCCAGCTTGGGGCAATCAGCAGTTTAAGGATTCCCTGAGCCAGAGGGTCATCTGGACAACTGTCTAATAGCCCATTTTCCATGAATTTATAGTCTCTTTTTCCACACACTGTACTTTTGGCCTCCACCAAATTGTATGGCAAGGAGTTTTACTTTTTCACTGGACGGCGTATGAAAATACTTCACAGTGTTTTCTCCAGGTTCCTTTCTTCTATTGAAACACAGTTGTAAGTGTTCCCTGTTCGTGCTCTCCTAACACTCCGGATTTCATAAGCCTCTTGCACATGCCTGGTCAGTCACCATGGTCCGGTTATCCTTTCCTTCCCCAGAAGTCATTTCACTCTTCTGATCATCCTCTCCGGTTATTCGAGCCGTCTCTTGTCTAAGGTGGGATAACCAGAACTGCGTTCAGTTTTGAGGGCAGCACCTCTTACCATAAACATTTTTTTATTTTGCTCTTAACTCCATTACTCTCAATTGCTGATACTCTATTNCCGCAGCACTGTGTACCGGATGTATATATCTTACCATAAACATTTTTTTATTTTGCTCTTAACTCCATTACTCTCAATTGCTGATACTCTATTAGATGTTGGGTGATCAATTTTGGAAGAATGTCTTGTGTACACAAGCTATGGTAACTGTACAGTGTCTCTTCCATTGAAATGTACTGAAAAATCCCAAAGTGTCACAAATCTCAGCTGAGCGCGTACAAACTCAGCAAGGAGCCTAAAGACTCTCTAACTCCAGATTTCCGTAGTTCAAACTGGAGCCAGGTTTGCGTTAGAGTTCTCCTGGAGCCGATGGAGCGAGCCCTTCCGCCTATGCCAGTGGGCTCTGCCGCCAAGTGCATCCCGAGATTCCCAGTTCCTCTGTTCCATCGTTTCCGTTGGGTTTTTATCTGATCTGAATGCAGGGCTGATTGTTTTACATTCCAGTGTTGATTAATTACATTACAGTAGTGTCTACAAGCAATGCAAGAAGTGGACGGACAGAGCTGGGCAGGGGAGGGATGGACTTAAGGATTGACTTAACAATACGTATATATTTCAAATTCCTATTTTTCCAATCTTAATTTTTTTTTATTTCACAGTAGAGAAAATAAACACCACTAGCTTCTCCACTGCAAGTTTTCCAGCAGTGTTTCCTTTGGTCTTCGAACCGATCTGGCTGTATCCCCAATTACGTCATCTTTTTACATAACATATTTAAAGCTTCTTTTTCATCCACTACTAAGAACCTGTATTCAAGCAGTTTAGCATAATGAAGTTCCTAATTTCTAAGGTAGAATCTGTGAATATGTTAAAAAGGGAAAAATCAGAATGGAATTTTTTTTTTTTAAATTTTTTTAAACTCTTTGGTCTGTATATGGGGCTTTCATATTTCTGCAGCTGATCCCAACGTGGATTAGGGATAATAAACAGCCTATTAATGGAGGCCTGAACTAGGAAATGGAGTTTGAATGAGCAGCAAAATTCAATGGCTGGCGAAGGTTAATAACTCCATTACTATCAGCTCTATTTTTCAGCCGTTTGAAGAGCTCGGTGTTAGCCTTATCTTACTCCTCATTAATTGAGCTAATAGAACCCCAGTGACC
Source organism: Syrrhaptes paradoxus (assembly GCA_013400615.1). NCBI lineage: Eukaryota > Metazoa > Chordata > Aves > Pterocliformes > Pteroclidae > Syrrhaptes > Syrrhaptes paradoxus. The sequence continues at coordinate 46,699 of VZTO01027424.1, forward strand.
CCACCATGCTGCCATTATCTAAGAGTTTACCAGCCATGGACTGGAATACTTATCACTGAATATGTCTTCCTCAGATTCATTTTTAGATCAGAAATATTTTTGTTAAGGATTGACTGTCTTCAGGTTTCTTTTTGTCTTCTCGTTTCCTTGCTGCCTTCTGTAACAGCTACATATTTGGAAATTAAATGGAAATGACTTAATTAAAAACCTATCAAGGAACAAGCTAAGTCCCCAAATAGTTGCATCAAGGAAACATAATAGTGATTGAATTATTCTGACATGGAAAAATCTTACAGGGCATTTTTAAAACTTTGGCCTAATTTAAGTGATGGATAATTGTGTATTTCTAATAGATGTGGTTTTAACTGATGACATACAAAAATCTGATGAGCAACAAAGAAGAAATAATATAATTGTATCTTCTGATTTTCTCCTCATTTTCAGAGGAAAAAAAACAGAAAAAAGATGTGAGGGTACTAAATTATTTTACTAAATAAAATTTGCCTGCACCAGAGAAACAGTAGGAAAAGTCCAGGTGACCTATGTAGGATTTGGCTTAATTTATAAATAAAGTAGTAAAAATAACAGGCAGGCTAATCCTTGGTTTCAGTCATTCTCATTTTTTGTCTCTTCTGATTAGAAAGCAGCTCGCTCTTACCAGAGCCATTACACGGTTGCTGGTTTACTGCGTGTGGTCTCCACTGATGCTGATCGGTTTCCTTTTTATCGTCACTTGTCACACCAGTGCTCCCAGCTCAGCCAGCCTCTTCCTCCCAGTCACACCTTCAAAGGCAGACTGACCAGTTCGGTAAAACTCGGGGGCAAGACAGTGGGAGGTAAAGGGACAGGATCTTCTTGAGGTCACTGGTATGCTTATGAGATGGGAACGTATTTTGGAAAGTGTTTCAGGGGATGAATTCTGACCTGTCTTCCCTGCTCCGGTGGAGGTACTCGCTCTCCTAGCGCTGCTGACTGTACATCGAGAACCCGCAGAGCCGGGCTGGGGGGGTGCAGAACACCCTGCCCACCTGATAAAAACCAGAAGGGCTTTTCACAACCAAACTCCTTTACAGATTGTGCTTACTGGGCAAAATTAATAAATCCTCCTCCCACCTGGGCTGGGCATTGACTCATCGGCTTCACCGAGTGAGTGGGATCCATTTAACCCACGGTCGTTCCCCTTGTAACTTTTCCGAGCTACAATAACTCGGTCATTGTGTTGCCTCTTGCTGCAAGCGTTCTGAGACGTACCCTGTTCATTGACAGGATTTTAATGAAGTCATTTCCCTTTGTTTCCTGATCTGCCTCTGTCACAAGAGGCATCGCTAAGCGTGACATCCCACTAATCTGGATAGAAGCTATTGCTATTAAATAACCCAATAGAAATAAAATTAGATGAGTACAATAAAAAAAATTATGTCACTTCTGCACATTCTGCCTGAGCTATATGGGTACCCTAAGAGCCTTTCTATCCTGGGGAAGGGTGTTAATGTGCACCTTGAGCCAACAACAGCAAAACAGCAAATGCAGTTTTAAAATCCTTCTGTGCCCTTTTCTGTAGGATGCTGCATTTGGTGTCACAAGCATCACTTCTTGTTTCTTATTCTGCTCCAAGAAGAGCAGGAGGTATATCTGGCTGCAGTTGGGGGAGGCAGGTATTATTTTTAGAAGTTACCTCATACAAGCTCCTTTTGATGGCTGGAGTTTGTTTGGTGAAATCCTGGATACAGCAATTAAAGAGATCTCTGATCTCAGCAAGCTTCCTAAGTCTCCAGGAAGAAAAAGAAGAAAAGCTTCTACTTCTAAGTCAATACTTTTATTTTTATTTTTTTAAGGATCCAAAACCACACGCGTAATCCTTTCATTCTTTTTGCTGCTGGAAGGAGAGAGATTTTTCTGCAGTAGCTGCCTCTCACAAACAGGGAGACGTTAGGAAACCTTAAGACTTTTTATCCTGATTGCCCTTATGTTGAAACCATTTTTCTCAGAAGATGCCACTGGTATCAAGGATGCCTTTCTGAGCTCAATACCTAACTGGAGAGAGAGGAAACTGAGTTTAGGAAAGCCTGTCACTGTGTTTGCTGTCTGATATTGGGAGCACAGGGCAGTACTTTCAGAGGAACTACATTACCAGTGAACCTTTGAACTTCATGATTACTAAAACTCAGGAATTCTGGAGTAAAAACTTGGCCACGATTGTGCCAGTTGTGTTCTGAGTTAGTAGTCTCTTTGGATGTGAGACTAATCCCAGAGCTGGCGTGGCCAGCAAAACCAGCCCACGCTGAAAGCCCCAGGCAGAGCAGGCGTTACGCTGCTTTCGCTCACGTTCTCCAAGCTGAAGATCTGGGAAGACAAGTGCATCAGTCTGTAGCAAATACAATACAGCTTGGGTGATTAAAACTGTCAAGTAATATTGCATATTGAATGGAGACTAGTTTGTCATTACCATGAGGATTAGAAAGTGTAATCCTCATTAAAACATCAGTGGATTTACTGCTGTTTGCCTTGGAACAGGGTATTTGCTCAGAATTTTCTAGTAAAGTACATTTAGTGAGTGCAGAGCAATTTAAGAGAGTGGAGCTGAACACTGCCACAGCTTATTCTGCAGGAAGGATGCGGGAATGATCCCTTATGTCTGACAGATGCACTGGATCTAATTCTGTTGGTCTGAGATCACCTGCAGTCACATAAATGTATTAATCACCATCACTTAAATTGGTTTCCTTTGGCTCAGGTGTAAGTGGTGACCCCGTGGTTTTGTGCTGTGTAAGGATCATATTTTCTCTTCCTAAATCCATTCCATTTACAAAATTCTGTGTTACAGAACTCTGTCCTTTGTAAGGTTTGAAATACATTTTGAGTAGGGCTTTTATCTGTCCCATAGAGGCTTTTAAATCCTTTTCTACCATGGGCTGTATTTCTGAGCTCAGTAAGACCACTATCATGCTTTGCACATGATATTTTTTTTTTAAATGTAGTCTAATACTGTTCTGCTATGAATGCTGATTAATATCCCAGTAACGTGCACTGAGTGGACAATCCAGAGGACAGTCTGTTCTTTTGCTATAACTTCCATGGATGAGACTGCATAGAATTAACAGCTACAGGAGCAAGCCCTTAGCTTTCCTTCCACCATTCAAAATATAATCACAGCTTGAAAACTTCCTTCCCTTTTTTTGTTGTTAAAAATGTTCCTGCTAGTCCATTATGCTGAATCCAGGTTTTTATTAACTTTCCATTAATAAATAGCATTTTGCTCAGTGATTATTAAATAATTATTCTATTCCAGTTCTGCAATTCTTACAGTTAGAAGCTGTTACTCAGAAAAATCATCTGATAGAACACAGCAAAGCCAGTGATGGCAGGAGAGGAGCTTGGACATAACGACAAGGGAGAACTAGGAAGAGATTCATTTCTTAAAGTCTCTTCTACGTCCTTCTTTGGCTTTACATTTGCACTCTAGACATAGGAAGTTCGATCAGTAGAGCTTTCAAATTGTCTCATCTGCAAAAATTAGAGAGCAGCTTCCTCTGGTTGATTAACATCGTGTTGTTTTGCTGCTAAGTGCAGGAGAGCTCCATATTCAGGCTGAATATTCCTGTTTAGTTCCTGCCTTGTAGAGAATTTCTCCAGTGGTTCCTAAGTTTCTAATCACGCTGTCTTCCTCCCCCCCACCCCTACCTGACCCTGCTAGAGATCTCAACTGTTGTTGTACCTTGTTGATGGTTTGTCTATATTTGCTTTAACCAGATGCCCCTCTTTGCATGCAGCACTGGGACTCATCCCCTCTCTCCTATCAACAATAATTAGCCTTGTAAGACTAATGGAAGAAATCGTGTCTAATTACCCTGTTGAAGGCCCAATTATGTTATTAACATTTGTGGGCTATAAGCTAATGATGAGGAGAGCCTCTCATTTGCATAGCATTAAGTTAATTGAGCTGGAAGCTATGGGGTGGATAGCAGCGACGATAGCAGGATTCTGTTACAGAATGGATAATGATGACCAGAGCAGGACTATTCACCTGACAGGTTTATTAATTAACGGCTATCTGATTACCTAAAAGAAATGGCAAGTGGCAGTCCTTCTGAAAGAAGCTGCAGTATTTTTTTAATGAAAGATGCTATAGCACGGCTGATATTCTGGAAGCCTACACACAAACCTGTTCTGGGATCCTCCCTGCCCTTGCAAAAATGTGCTGCAAAGGTCTGATATTTCTAAATGTGCCGAATTCTCACATGGTACATAAAATAGGGCTGTGCTGGTGAATGTGTGTGGTTGTATGACCAGTGTGTTTTGAAAATCTTTCATTATTACATCATCTGGGAGCTTTGCCCTTGGAAGAACTGGAGGATTTGATTTTGTGAAAGGTTTTTTTTTTTTCATCATGGTGTTAGGCAGTATCTTGTGTTATATTAGGAAGAAAATAACTATAAACATTCAGCTTTTCACATTTCCCTGGTGTGTACAAACTGTGAGTGAAGGTCCGTGCCCTCACCTTCACTTTATTTCTCGGCACAAACAGTTATGCAAAGTCGTTAGACCTTTTAAGGAACAGGAATCTTTTATTTAAAACAGTTCTAAGACTAAAAATCCATCTTTTTCTTTTTGATTAGATGTCAGGTTCTGTCTGGTTAATTCCAAACACATTGTAATTCACAACAGATTCAGACAGAGCCTTGTTTGAACTCTAGTATTTTTAGATGAAAAATTCACCCTGTTTAAAAGTTGCCTGTGCAATCGGTCCAAGACTGAGTAACTTGCTACGCAGTTACTCGTCGTTAGAAACCCACACCTCAGTTCTGACTGTATCTGAGTGTCAGATAGAGCTGCCAGTCAGCAGATCTTTTTAGATTTGTTTTTCAGCTGCGTTGAGGAGCCCATTATTAAATCATGTGAACTCCAGACCTCACCCAGTGACTAAGATACCCAGTTCATCCTGCACAACCTTTCACCAGGCTTGTCCCAGGAAAAAA